>JAPTMU010000203.1:0-33668 GCA_028583405.1 Pogonophryne albipinna
TGTCTCTACTTTAAAGAGTCCTCTACTGCTGATGTTCAGGTGTATATCAGTATGTAGTGTCTCTACTTTAAAGAGTCCTCTCCTGCTGATGTTCAGGTGTTTATCAGTATGTAGTGTCTCTACTTTAAAGAGTCCTCTCCTGCTGATGTTCAGTTGTATATCAGTATGTAGTGTCTCTACTTTAAAGCGTCCTCTCCTGCTGATGTTCAGGTGTATATCAGTATGTAGTGTCCCTACTTTAAAGAGTCCTCTCCTGCTGATGTTCAGGTGTATATCAGTATGTAGTGTCTGTACTTTAAAGAGTCCTCTCCTGCTGATGTTCAGGTGTATATCAGTATGTAGTGTCTCTACTTTAAAGAGTCCTCTCCTGCTGATGTTCAGGTGTATATCAGTATGTAGTGTCTCTACTTTAAAGAGTCCTCTCCTGCTGATGTTCAGGTGTATATCAGTATGTAGTGTCTCTACTTTAAAGAGTCCTCTCCTGCTGATGTTCAGGTGTATATCAGTATGTAGTGTCTCTACTTTAAAGAGTCCTCTCCTGCTGATGTTCAGGTGTTTATCAGTATGTAGTGTCTCTACTTTAAAGAGTCCTCTCCTGCTGATGTTCAGGTGTATATCAGTATGTAGTGTCTCTACTTTAAAGAGTCCTCTCCTGCTGATGTTCAGGTGTATATCAGTATGTAGTGTCTCTACTTTAAAGAGTCCTCTCCTGATGTTCAGGTGTATATCAGTATGTAGTGTCTCTACTTTAAAGAGTCCTCTCCTGCTGATGTTCAGGTGTATATCAGTATGTAGTGTCTTTACTTTAAAGAGTCCTCTCCTGCTGATGTTCAGGTGTTTATCAGTATGTAGTGTCTCTACTTTAAAGAGTCCTCTCCTGCTGATGTTCAGGTGTAAATCAGTATGTAGTGTCTCTACTTTAAAGAGTCCTCTCCTGCTGATGTTCAGGTGTATATCAGTATGTAGTGTCTCTACTTTAAAGAGTCCTCTCCTGCTGATGTTCAGGTGTTTATCAGTATGTAGTGTCTCTACTTTAAAGAGTCCTCTCCTGCTGATGTTCAGGTGTAAATCAGTATGTAGTGTCTCTACTTTAAAGAGTCCTCTCCTGCTGATGTTCAGGTGTATATCAGTATGTAGTGTCTCTACTTTAAAGAGTCCTCTCCTGCTGATGTTCAGTTGTATATCAGTATGTAGTGTCTCTACTTTAAAGCGTCCTCTCCTGCTGATGTTCAGGTGTATATCAGTATGTAGTGTCCCTACTTTAAAGAGTCCTCTCCTGCTGATGTTCAGGTGTATATCAGTATGTAGTGTCTGTACTTTAAAGAGTCCTCTCCTGCTGATGTTCCGGTGTATATCAGTATGTAGTGTCTCTACTTTAAAGAGTCCTCTCCTGCTGATGTTCAGGTGTATATCAGTATGTAGTGTCTCTACTTTAAAGAGTCCTCTCCTGCTGATGTTCAGGTGTATATCAGTATGTAGTGTCTCTACTTTAAAGAGTCCTCTCCTGCTGATGTTCAGGTGTATATCAGTATGTAGTGTCTCTACTTTAAAGAGTCCTCTCCTGCTGATGTTCAGGTGTATATCAGTATGTAGTGTCTCTACTTTAAAGAGTCCTCTCCTGCTGATGTTCAGGTGTATATCAGTATGTAGTGTCTCTACTTTAAAGAGTCCTCTCCTGCTGATGTTCAGGTGTATATCAGTATGTAGTGTCTCTACTTTAAAGAGTCCTCTCCTGCTGATGTTCAGGTGTATATCAGTATGTAGTGTCTCTACTTTAAAGAGTCCTCTCCTGCTGATGTTCAGGTGTATATCATTATGTAGTGTCTCTGCTTTAAAGAGTCCTCTCCTGCTGATGTTCAGGTGTATATCAGTATGTAGTGTCTCTACTTTAAAGAGTCCTCTCCTGCTGTTGTTCAGGTGTATATCAGTATGTAGTGTCTCTGCTTTAAAGAGTCCTCTCCTGCTGATGTTCAGGTGTATATCAGTATGTAGTGTCTCTACTTTAAAGAGTCCTCTCCTGCTGTTGTTCAGGTGTATATCAGTATGTAGTGTCTCTGCTTTAAAGAGTCCTCTCCTGCTGATGTTCAGGTGTTTATCAGTATGTAGTGTCTCTACTTTAAAGAGTCCTCTCCTGCTGATGTTCAGGTGTAAATCAGTATGTAGTGTCTCTACTTTAAAGAGTCCTCTCCTGCTGATGTTCAGGTGTATATCAGTATGTAGTGTCTCTACTTTAAAGAGTCCTCTCCTGCTGATGTTCAGTTGTATATCAGTATGTAGTGTCTCTACTTTAAAGCGTCCTCTCCTGCTGATGTTCAGGTGTATATCAGTATGTAGTGTCCCTACTTTAAAGAGTCCTCTCCTGCTGATGTTCAGGTGTATATCAGTATGTAGTGTCTGTACTTTAAAGAGTCCTCTCCTGCTGATGTTCCGGTGTATATCAGTATGTAGTGTCTCTACTTTAAAGAGTCCTCTCCTGCTGATGTTCAGGTGTATATCAGTATGTAGTGTCTCTACTTTAAAGAGTCCTCTCCTGCTGATGTTCAGGTGTATATCAGTATGTAGTGTCTCTACTTTAAAGAGTCCTCTCCTGCTGATGTTCAGGTGTATATCAGTATGTAGTGTCTCTACTTTAAAGAGTCCTCTCCTGCTGATGTTCAGGTGTATATCAGTATGTAGTGTCTCTACTTTAAAGAGTCCTCTCCTGCTGATGTTCAGGTGTATATCAGTATGTAGTGTCTCTACTTTAAAGAGTCCTCTCCTGCTGATGTTCAGGTGTATATCAGTATGTAGTGTCTCTACTTTAAAGAGTCCTCTCCTGCTGATGTTCAGGTGTATATCAGTATGTAGTGTCTCTACTTTAAAGAGTCCTCTCCTGCTGATGTTCAGGTGTATATCAGTATGTAGTGTCTCTGCTTTAAAGAGTCCTCTCCTGCTGATGTTCAGGTGTATATCAGTATGTAGTGTCTCTACTTTAAAGAGTCCTCTCCTGCTGTTGTTCAGGTGTATATCAGTATGTAGTGTCTCTGCTTTAAAGAGTCCTCTCCTGCTGATGTTCAGGTGTATATCAGTATGTAGTGTCTCTACTTTAAAGAGTCCTCTCCTGCTGTTGTTCAGGTGTATATCAGTATGTAGTGTCTCTGCTTTAAAGAGTCCTCTCCTGCTGATGTTCAGGTGTATATCAGTATGTAGTGTCTCTACTTTAAAGAGTCCTCTCCTGCTGTTGTTCAGGTGTATATCAGTATGTAGTGTCTCTGCTTTAAAGAGTCCTCTCCTGCTGATGTTCAGGTGTATATCAGTATGTAGTGTCTCTGCTTTAAAGAGTCCTCTCCTGCTGATGTTCAGGTGTATATCAGTGTGTAGTGTCTCTGCTTTAAAGAGTCCTCTCCTGCTGATGTTCAGGTGTATATCAGTATGTAGTGTCTCTACTTTAAAGAGTCCTCTCCTGCTGTTGTTCAGGTGTATATCAGTATGTAGTGTCTCTGCTTTAAAGAGTCCTCTCCTGCTGATGTTCAGGTGTATATCAGTATGTAGTGTCTCTGCTTTAAAGAGTCCTCTCCTGCTGATGTTCAGGTGTATATCAGTATGTAGTGTCTCTGCTTTAAAGAGTCCTCTCCTGCTGATGTTCAGGGTGAAACTTCCTCTGGAGGGTCTCATGCACTCCTTGACTTAGACTTGAAAAACTATGACTCGGATTGTCCAATTTGAGACTCTTTCCTTGAAAATACATCCATATGTTTGTTATTTTAAAAAGGGTGCTTTTCGAAGTACTAGTTTGTCAAAAGAAGTATATATATATGGAATTAATTACCACTACAGAAAAAACACATCCTTTCACGACTATATTTCAGACTTTTAACCAAAACAGTTACAAAAACTACGGACAAGAGGACAGGAAGTCAGAAATGCTGACTCATTACATTACATTGCATTTAGCTGACGCTTTTATCCAGAGCGACTTACAATAAGTGCATTCGACCAACAAAATTCAACCTTGAAGAAAACAGAATCATAAAGTACATCAGGTTTCATAGAGCCAAACATTTCAAGTGCTACTCAACTGGCTTTAGGTAAGCCAGTCCTTTATTAGTATATAAGTGCTTTGTTAATAGTTCTATTGCTCGAAGTGGAGTCGAAAGAGATGAGTTTTCAGTCTGCGCCGGAAGGTGTGTAAGCTATCTGCTGTCCTGATGTCAATGGGGAGCTCATTCCACCATTTTGGAGCCAGGATAGCAAACCCACGTGTTTTTGCTGATGGGAACTTGGGTCCCCTTGGCAGCGAGGGTGCAGCGAGCCGTTTGGCTGATGCAGAGCGGAGTGCACGTGCTGGGGTGTACGGTTTAACCATGTCCTGGATGTAGGAAGGGCCAGATCCATTCGCAGCATGGTACGCAAGTACCATTGTCTTGAAGTGGATTCTAGCAGTTACCGGAAGCCAGTGGAGGGAGCGGAGGAGCGGCGTGGTGTGGGAGAATTTAGGAAGGTTGAATACCAGATGAGCCGCTGCATTCTGGATGAGCTGCAGAGGTCGGACGGCACATGCAGGTAGACTAGCCAGGAGGGAGTTGCAGTAGTCTAGGCGTGAGATGACGAGAGCCTGGACCAGAAGCTGCGTGGCTTTCTGGGTCAGCTGGGGACGCATCCTCCTGATGTTGTAAAGCGTGTATCTGCAGCAGCGGGTTGTAGCAGCGATGTTTGCAGTGAAGGACAGGTTGTTATCTAGGGTCACACCCAGACTCATCCCTGCACCTCTCTACTGTCTGCCCTTCTAGTAAATGTTGATAAGACGTCTCTGATCTCAGGCGTGTCCTGACATTTAGTTCCTGATGCTCCGCTCCCTCAGCGTCACCCGAGTAGCAACACGTCGCCATAGTAACAGCCACAGTTTGTGTATGTGCGTGCGTGTGATGCTGGGGGTGGAAACTATCAACACTTTCAACATTTAGTGATGATGGGTGTCAAATAGAGGAGGTGACAGGTTGGAAGAGAGAGATTTTTATGTATTAAAGGTAAATATTATCAGATATATCCTCCACATAAATCATTCATTTGACTATATCATAAATATATATTTTTCTCTGTTTTTGTCACAGTACGATTATACTTCAATATCTATATCATGTATAATACAATACATAATAATAATAATAATAATAATAATAATATATAATTATTTACAGGGCTCTTACATTTGAAAATGCATAATAGAAACACAGTGTGTATATAGTAAGCATAATAGTCTAATAGTTTCTAATTGAAAACATTAAATAATATCATTTATTTATTGAATTAAACATGGTTCCCTTTGATCCTTGAAATCCTTGGAAGTTTGTGAATGTTAGGGAGGAAATCATGGTCTTAAAAACATGAGAATAAGTGGTTTGAACATCTTTATTTTCTCTTTTATACTCTATGAGCGTCTGTAAATCATACAATAACCTTTCTCAGTGTTACTACGGTAACACCTTGAACTCGAGGGAATAACTGGAAAGTCCTTGAATGTAACGTTAAGAAGGCGTGTGAACCCGGTTTGAAGTAGACGGGGTGAAGCTGAGTTTAGATCTCTTCGCCGCTGGTTCTGCTTTGATCTGCGTCTTTGCTTCTGAAGTTTGGATGTTTGCCTCTTCCTGCTCTGAGCGTGGCTCGGCTGGAGGAAATCATTACGCACCCAAACACAGAGTTTAGTTAGTTCTGCCTCAGTGCTTTCTCTTTAGTGTCCCCTGGTCTCCAGCTGTGTGCGTCACTCTTTAGTGTCCCCTGGTCTCCCAGCTGTGTGCGTCACTCTTTAGTGTCCCCTGGTCTGCCAGCTGTGTGCGTCACTCTTTACTGTCCCCTTGTCTCCAGCTGTGTGCGTCACTCTTTAGTGTCCCCTGGTCTCCCAGCTGTGTGCGTCACTCTTTAGTGTCCCCTGGTCTGCCAGCTGTGTGCGTCACTCTTTACTGTCCCCTTGTCTCCAGCTGTGTGCGTCACTCTTTAGTGTCCCCTGGTCTCCAGCTGTATGCGTCACTCTTTAGTGTCCCCTGGTCTCCAGCTGTGTGCGTCACTCTTTAGTGTCCCCTGGTTTGCCAGCTGTGTGCGTATCTCTTTACTGTCCCTTTGTCTCCAGCTGTGTGCGTCACTCTTTAGTGTCCCCTGGTCTCCAGCTGTGTGCGTCACTCTTTAGTGTCCCCTGGTCTCCAGCTGTGTGCGTCACTCTTTAGTGTCCCCTGGTCTGCCAGCTGTGTCCGTCACTCTTTAATGTCCCCTGGTCTCCCAGCTGTGTGCATCACTCTTTAGTGTCCCCTGGTCTCCCAGCTGTGTGCGTCACTCTTTAGTGTCCCCTGGTCTCCAGCTGTGTGCGTCAGTCTTTAGTGTCCCCTGGTCTCCAGCTGTGTGCGTCACTCTTTAGTGTCCCCTGGTCTCCAGCTGTGTGCGTCACTCTTTAGTGTCCCCTGGTCTCCAGCTGTGTGCGTCACTCTTTAGTGTCCCCTGGTCTCCAGCTGTGTGCGTCAGTCTTTAGTGTCCCCTGGTCTCCAGCTGTGTGCGTCACTCTTTAGTGTCCCCTGGTCTCCAGCTGTGTGCGTCACTCTTTAGTGTCCCCTGGTCTCCAGCTGTGTGCGTCACTCTTTAGTGTCCCCTGGTCTCCAGCTGTGTGCGTCACTCTTTAGTGTCCCCTGGTCTCCAGCTGTGTGCGTCACTCTTTAGTGTCCCCTGGTCTCCAGCTGTGTGCGTCAGTCTTTAGTGTCCCCTGGTCTCCAGCTGTGTGCGTCACTCTTTAGTGTCCCCTGGTCTCCAGCTGTGTGCGTCACTCTTTAGTGTCCCCTGGTCTCCAGCTGTGTGCGTCACTCTTTAGTGTCCCCTGGTCTGCCAGCTGTGTGCGTCACTCTTTAGTGTCCCCTGGTCTGCCAGCTGTGTGCGTCACTCTTTAGTGTCCCCTGGTCTCCAGCTGTGTGCGTCACTCTTTAGTGTCCCCTGGTCTGCCAGCTGTGTGCGTCACTCTTTAGTGTCCCCTGGTCTCCCAGTTGTGTGCGTCACTCTTTAGTGTCCCCTGGTCTGCCAGCTGTGTGCGTATCTCTTTACTGTCCCCTTGTCTCCAGCTGTGTGCGTCACTCTTTAGTGTCCCCTGGTCTCCCAGCTGTGTGCGTCACTCTTTAGTGTCCCCTGGTCTGCCAGCTGTGTGCGTCACTCTTTACTGTCCCCTTGTCTCCAGCTGTGTGCGTCACTCTTTAGTGTCCCCTGGTCTCCCAGCTATGTGCGTCACTCTTTAGTGTCCCCTGGTCTCCCAGCTGTGTGCGTCACTCTTTAGTGTCCCCTGGTCTCCAGCTGTGTGCGTATCTCTTTACTGTCCCCTTGACTCCAGCTGTGTGCGTCACTCTTTAGTGTCCCCTTGTCTCCAGCTGTGTGCATCACTCTTTAGTGTCCCCTGGTCTCCCAGCTGTGTGCGTCACTCTTTAGTGTCCCCTGGTCTGCCAACTGTGTGCGTATCTCTTTACTGTCCCCTTGTCTCCAGCTGTGTGCGTCACTCTTTAGTGTCCCCTGGTCTCCCAGCTGTGTGCGTCACTCTTTAGTGTCCCCTGGTCTGCCAGCTGTGTGCGTCACTCTTTACTGTCCCCTTGTCTCCAGCTGTGTGCGTCACTCTTTAGTGTCCCCTGGTCTCCCAGCTGTGTGCGTCACTCTTTAGTGTCCCCTGGTCTCCCAGCTGTGTGCGTCACTCTTTAGTGTCCCCTGGTCTGCCAGCTGTGTGTGTCACTCTTTAGTGTCCCCTGGTCTCCCAGCTGTGTGCATCACTCTTTAGTGTCCCCTGGTCTCCCAGCTGTGTGCGTCACTCTTTAGTGTCCCCTAATCTCCCAGCTGTGTGCGTCACTCTTTAGTGTCCCCTGGTCTCCCAGCTGTGTGCGTCACTCTTTAGTGTCCCCTGGTCTCCCAGCTGTGTGCGTCACTCTTTAGTGTCCCCTGGTCTCCAGCTGTGTGCGTCACTCTTTAGTGTTCCCTGGTCTCCAGCTGTGTGCGTCACTCTTTAGTGTCCCCTGGTCTCCAGCTGTGTGCGTCACTCTTAGTGTCCCCTGGTCTCCCAGCTGTGTGCGTCACTCTTTAGTGTCCCCTGGTCTCCCAGCTGTGTGCGTCACTCTTAGTGTCCCCTGGTCTCCGTTGTGTTTTGAGCTTCTTCAGCGTTTGGTTTCTGCAGCTTTCAGTAAACGCTGCCATGTCTCCTCAAGATGCTGAATGTTCTCTAAACGCTGCACGTGTTGTCAAGTTGCTGGAGATGTTTCTTCATGTGGAACATTTGGGTTTCTATATCTGCGTCCTTTCTGAAGCTGCAGGACGTTTCTACTGATGGAAGAGATATCAGCCGTTGTAGTGCGTACTGAAACAGATTCAAGCTCTTATTTACAGGTGGATTTTCTGCTTCCAGCCAAAATAAAACCCAACTTTTATTCCATATTTTGTTTTGAAACGCTCGTACGAAAGGAAGCTAAGCTGGTTAAATATGGCTGTGATGAGGCACATTTCAGAGGTCAGGTGATTTAGTAATTGGTGAGTAACTATTTGAAATCTGCAGCACATTCTGTCAGCTCCGTGTAAACACACACACACACACACACACACACACACACACACACACACACACACACACACACACACACACACTTAATGTCTACATGTCAGAAGTCAGACTCCGTTTAAAGCCGTTTTAAATGCATGTTTGCCTTCTATAAAGTGCTCTAAGTGCTCGCAGTGGTCTTGTTGTGAACACATATTGTAGATATCTACAGATTTGTGGAGGATTATACGAGCCTGTCTGTTCTTATATTTAGAAATGACCCAGCTGTCTGTCAGGTTGGACTTAATATATCTTGGTATTTGGCGGGTTGGTGTTAGTTTGTCCAGAAGCTCTCCTGCATTGTGATAGATGGACTGTATTTCCTTGTGGTACAGCTTAATAGTCTTATTAACAAAAGGCGGGACCCCACATGCTGTTATGTTGTGTTTAAATTGATGGGAAAGTTAATTAAGTTTGTTGTATGTCTGCACTTTGTTCAGCTCTGTTTGCACTCTCTGATTAGTGGCAGTCAAATCTAATTTCGGCCATTGTATAATCAAGTTTTGGCTTATTTGACTTCGCTGAGCATACATTTTCAGTTTCATTTCCCCAACATCACTGGAACATGCATAGGCTTCAACTAGTTGATGTGAATCTGTCAGTATCTTAAAGAGGCCCCATTCTTGTAGTGTGATCTATAGGTTTTGATGGCCTGCGGAGTTATTATCCATATATTTCCATGTTTAAATTCTGTTACACATTCAACACTAACTTCTAATCGCACACAGAGTGAAAGGAGAGCGGAGTAACTCCATCTGATCGGCTTTATTTACGTTGATCCATTCAAATATGCCGAGTTCAGCCCAAATACCGATCCATAGTGAGTGGATTCTGCATAAACCTGATAATAAGCACATTATCCTTTGTTGTATTCTGCTGCTATCGATCACAAGCATTAAACCCCAGTTCTGTATTGACAGATGTTCAGGATCCTTCAGTTTCCTCTGATTGATTACAACTTTTTGACGTACCATGTGATCACGACCCACTTCCTGTGTCTGTCAAATCACCCTTAGTTTGTATTGAGCTCCAGCAAACATCCAGTTCATTTTTGTCAAAGTTGCATTATAAGCAGGGTTCTGTCTGCACTGGGTAACAGGTTTGTATCGTATAAACAAGATCAGAGACACAGTATCGCCCTCATACTACACTGATATATTCATTTACAGCAGTGTTTCTCAAACTTTTTCATACCAAGGACCACTTAACCAATAAAAAACCACTCGCGGACCACCTAACTCCACAAATATCCAAGAACACATCGTTTTTTACAAATCGCCTGAAAATGGTAGAAACAAGTGGCAACATGTGTGACGAAGGTGTTGCGCTGGGCTATATCATGCAATCGAAAGTGAAACTTAACCTCGCTCCATTGCAGAGATATTCCCGCGAGAGTGCGGAAAACTTAAATAAATAAATTTATTTCAAATGTGAAATTTTACCAATATACTCACGGACCACTAGGGGGCGCTCACGGACCAAAAAAAGCAGCACATTCTGTTCATCGAACCACTGATTCAAAGCAGCGTGAGAGAGGTGAGATTTAAGACTTTTTAATGCTAATTGAAATGAAATCATGTCAAAGACAGAGACAGCTTTGTATGTACGGAGAATAATT
Source organism: Pogonophryne albipinna (assembly GCA_028583405.1). Classification (NCBI taxonomy): domain Eukaryota; kingdom Metazoa; phylum Chordata; class Actinopteri; order Perciformes; family Artedidraconidae; genus Pogonophryne; species Pogonophryne albipinna. The sequence goes on from JAPTMU010000203.1 coordinate 10,197, forward strand.
ATGGGATGGATGTCCGGAGATTTCTGAGTTTCTTTTCCTGTCCTTTTGTCCGTAGAGGAAGGAAAGAAACCTCTGGATGTATTCGTTGTTTGAGGTGCAACATATGACTCAGCAGCTGGAAGACGTGAAGACACTTTTATTCTCCGCTTCGCTCTAATGCAGTATTTGAACTGGAAAGTGGGCCAGAAGTGACGTGGGCGCCCTCATACTATATTTTCTAGAAAAAACCCTGTATTTCTATAATTCAAGATGATCACTTTGATATTTTTGAACCAGGAGTTTCAGTATTTAGATTTATAGTCCGTTAAAAATAAGCTCTGCTGAATTGGCTCCACTTTTTTTGAATTATCAACATTTAGGAATATGATCAGGATCAATATGTGTGCTGTTATAGTGGTCAAGGCCAAAAAAACGTCATCGAGGCGTCCCTTCGACATTGCTTTCAATACATATTCCTCTTCGTTGACCACTGTGATGGATTACACAACTACATTAAGTTATACAACACTCATACCACATGAATGGAGACCAGTTGCATTGATGTTATTTGCAGTAAATGGTCTTTAACATACACACTGGTATTAGTCCTTCAAGATGAATAAAGCATGCAGTCAAATGGCTTTGTTGAAGCATATCGAAGCTCTCATTTGAGTTAAAAACACACACAAGTAAACACATGCCCAGCAGTCCAGATTGCATTTCCTGATTCTGTTACGCTCTGCTTTATAAGATTGAGGGAACGTCTGCTTCCTTACTGCGATGCAACCTCGTTTTTTATGGAATCATCCGATCACGTCGGCACTAATTGCCTCGCCAAATTCAAACAGCAGGGGATAACAGAGCAGAGGAAAGAGAAATGGACGCATTTTGAAATAATGTTTTAGTGCGAAAAGGGAGTCAATGTGAGTCCTGTGATCTCATTTTGTTGCTGCTGCAGTGGCTCTCCGTCAACTAAGGTCTCTCTCAAACACACACACACACACACACACACACACACACACACACACACACACACACACACACACACACACACACTCCCATCTCATGAGCAGCTGCTGCCATGGTGACAGCAGCAATCAGGTATCCCCACTCCAGACAATAAGCCCACACACTCTCAGTATGATCTCCTGCAGCAGAGGTCTGGTGTTATTGAGGAGCAGGAAATTGGTCGGAAATATCCGAAAAAATGACTCAGCATTTTACCGCTTCGTGTCTGGAAGTCAATGGTTCTCTGAATGTGTTTTTGGTTGTGTTTTGGCTCTCATTTCACTCCGTTAGGGAAACTTAGTGAGAGAAATTGGCAATTCGACCAATGCCTGATACAAACCAGCTTACAGATGTCCCGCCCCTTTGACTATTATGTACAATGTGTTGGAGCGCTAGCCAATAGGAGCACACGTGTTCCCCAGTGATGTCACTATGTTCGGGAAGTAAACAAAGGAGTCCAATGGAGACTTTCTTTGGTTTAAAATGTGAAGATGACTAATTTCAATGTGTAGATGAGTGGATTACTAACTCTACTTTTTCCATTGATGCTATTTCATTTATACTTCGATGTTAACACTGTGTTGAATGCCAAAGTCAAAAACACCTCGAAAAAATGCAGCACCATGGTCCCTCTTTGTGTGTGTGTATGTGTGTGTGTGCGTGTGTGTGTGTGTGCGTGCATGTGTGTATGTGTGTGTGTGTGTGCGTGCGTGTATGTGTGTGTGTGCGTGTGTGCGTGCGTGCGTGCATGTGTGTGTGTGTGTGTGTGTGTGTGTGTGTGTGGATTGAGGACTACAAAGTGAACTTAATCACAGATGGAGGAATAGCTAAGTGTGTGTGACAATAGTTTGTAAGTAAATACATAATTAATGGAATCTATTTTATTAAATGTTGCATGGTTCCCACTGATCCTTGGAATCCTTGAAAGTGGCTCCATTTGAGATAATCAAAGCCTTGAGAGTTTTTAAACACAGATAAAAAAGAGCAATGGAACTACTTTTTAGTTCTTGAAAAATTAGTCTGCTTCTGTGGTTTTCATTAGGAAAAATCTTAAGTTTCATTACATTACATTACATTGTAATTTCACCTTGAAAGTCCTTGAATTTGATAAGAAGGCGTGGGAACACTGATCAGACCAAACCGGGTGACACTGACTTATAGAGTTGAGATTGCATCTTTGCCAGTGAGTTTCGGAAAAGGTAGATACAAGACAAAAGAGATGTTGCACGCACGCACACACACACACACACACACACACACACACACGAGCACACACACACACACACACACGCACACACACACACGCACACACACACACACACACGCACACACACACATGCACACACACACACACGCACGCACACACACACGCACACACACACGCACACACGCACACACACACACACATTTTTGAAAATCAGCAAAGTTAATGTTCAATTTCGTAGCCAGCGTCTGCTGGTCATAAGACTTGAACGCCTCGTGGTGCGTTCACAGTGCCGGCTTTCATCCCATCAGCAGCCTTGTGATCACAGGGTGAGGAACCCCCGCCCTCTTCCCCCCCTCTCCCCCCTCCCCCCCTCCCTCCCCCCCCCACCACACCTGAAGGACACTCAGAATCACAGCTAATAAGGAGTGGGGGGGAGGAGAGAGGGAGCCACATCACATGATACCTTTCTGCTAAGTAAGGGAGGAATGTCAGGAGCAGCGAGTTCAGAAGGACAGAAACACAGGAACTTCCTTTGGAGGGAACACAGGGATTTGAGCCTTTGCAGACCATTTACATGCACTAACACCGATAGCACACACTGCAGGAGAGGGGACACCACAGAAAGCAGAATAGGGCCTCTTTAAGTCTGAAATCACAGTTCGCACTCAGTAGAAATCTGTGAATCTGTAAAAGAAAATGTACTCTGTAGATAAGAGGATGACTAACTTTGGATTGTAGCGTTTGCAGACCATTTACATGCACTAAAACCTTAAAGAAACACCCAACATGAGGGGGGAATCCACAAAGAGCAGAATAGTATCTTTTCTGCCCGGAAGAAACATCGTCCGGCCTTTTGGAGTCATAGCGAGCACGACCTTTGTTTTCTACCTCTCTGCTCTCCACCTCTCTCACCCCTCCGTCTACCTGCATCCTCTGTCAGTGCGGCCAGACGATGGAGAGATGAAGGGAAGTGTTGTGGGGCAGAAACGGTTTGGAGGCGGTGTTATTTTTAGACTCCTTGCATCATCATCCCTCCCTTTCTCCCTCCCTTTCTCCCTCCCTTTCTCCCTCCCGTTCTCCCTTCCTTTCTCCCTTCCGTTCTCCCTCCCTTTCTCCCTCCCGTTCTCCCTTCCGTTCTCCCTCCCTTTCTCCCTCCCTTTCTCCCTTCCGTTCTCCCTCCCTTTCTCCCTCCCTTTCTCCCTCCCGTTCTCCCTTCCGTTCTCCCTCCCTTTCTCCCTCCCTTTCTCCCTTCCGTTCTCCCTCCCTTTCTCCCTCCCTTTCTCCCTCCCTTTCTCCCTCTCTTTCTCCCTCCCTTTCTCCCTCTCTTTCTCCCTCCCTTTCTCCCTCTCTTTCTCCCTCCCTTTCTCCCTCCCTTTCTCCCTCCCTTTCTCCCCCCTCATAACCAGCCTTGAGAAAAACAAGCGCTGACGCTAACACAGGCACTGAACCGCACACACAGATCAGTGTGTCCGCCGCTTCACACACTCCAACATCCAGGTCAGAAAGCACAGTCACACACACATGATGCATGACACACACACACACACACACACACACACACACACACACACACACACACACACACACACACACACACACAGTCACATGATGTCTTTGTGTGCTCATGTCACTAATGCTAACACGGTTCAAAGGGGAACAATCATCACATTTATTCGAACGAAGTTAAAAATCGAAAGTCGATAACTTTGTTTGCAAAGTAAAAATGTTAATTATTGCAAAAATATAATAATATATCTCATAATGCGGCCCATTTTTCTGCAGAATGAGTACTTCTACTTCTTATAATACGTTTAGTAGATTTTGCCGATAACGCTTCTGCACAGAAAGCACATGTGAACATTACACGGTCTTCTTCTCATGGCACAGAGTAAGGACTAAGACAAGGCAATGCAGTTAGCATCGACCCAGGAGTGCAAAGCAGTGTTTGAGTTCAGAGTGATTTAGTTTGATATCAAATACTATCTTACATTATTACACTATGAACAGTATATAGTATACACTCTACAAACAGCAGTATAGGAAATGAACACACACGGCATCTATTGCACGTCTGTCCGTCCTGGGAGAGGGATCCCTCCTCTGTTGCTCTCCCTGAGGTTTCTCCCATGTTCCCTTTAAACTGAGGGTCTAAGGACAGAGGGTCTGAGGACAGAGGGTCTGAGGACAGAGGGTCTCAGGACAGAGGGTCTAAGGACAGAGGGTCTGAGGACAGAGGGTCTAAGGACAGAGGGTCTGAGGACAGAGGGTCTAAGGACAGAGGGTCTGAGGACAGAGGGTCAAAGGATAGAGGGTCTGAGGACAGAGGGTCTGAGGACAGAGGGTCTAAGGACAGAGGGTCTAAGGACAGAGGGTCTGAGGACAGAGGGTCTGGTCTAAGGACAGAGTGTCTAAGGACAGAGGGTCTGAGGACAGAGGGTCTAAGGACAGAGGGTCTGAGGACAGAGGGTCTGAGGACAGAGGGTCTGAGGACAGAGTGTCTAAGGACAGAGGGTCTGAGGACAGAGGGTCTAAGGACAGAGGGTCTGAGGACAGAGGGTCTGAGGATAGAGGGTCTAAGGACAGAGGGTCTAAGGATAGAGGGTCTAAGGACAGAGGGTCTGAGGACAGAGGGTCTAAGGACAGAGGGTCTGAGGACAGAGGGTCTAAGGACAGAGGGTCTAAGGATAGAGGGTCTAAGGACAGAGGGTCTGAGGACAGAGGGTCTGAGGACAGAGGGTCTAAGGACAGAGGGTCTAAGGACAGAGGGTCTGAGGACAGAGGGTCTGAGGACAGAGGGTCTAAGGACAGAGGGTCTGAGGACAGAGGGTCTAAGGATAGAGGGTCTGAGGACAGAGGGTCTGAGGACAGAGGGTCTAAGGACAGAGGGTCTAAGGACAGAGGGTCTGAGGACAGAGGGTCTAAGGACAGAGTGTCTAAGGACAGAGGGTCTAGGGACAGAGGGTCTAAGGACAGAGGGTCTGAGGACAGAGGGTCTAAGGACAGAGGGTCTGAGGACAGAGGGTCTAAGGACAGAGTGTCTAAGGACAGAGGGTCTAAGGACAGAGGGTCTAAGGACAGAGGGTCTGAGGACAGAGGGTCTAAGGACAGAGGGTCTGAGGACAGAGGGTCTAAGGATAGAGGGTCTGAGGACAGAGGGTCTAAGGACAGAGGGTCTAAGGACAGAGGGTCTAAGGACAGAGGGTCTAAGGACAGAGGGTGTCGTATTGTCATACTGATATTCTGTACAAACTGTGAAGTCCACTGAGACAAATGTAACATTGTGATATTGGGCTATATAAATAAACATTGATTGATTGACACACACACGCACACACACACACACACACACACACACACACACACACACACACACACACACACACACACACACACACACACACACTGCTTGTAGTGCTTTCTCTGATGCTCAGAGACGTTTTACAATCAGAACAGAAACAGTGCAAAGAAAACAGATATGATACATATAGTATATAGTTTGCTCCAGTGTCTCCAGAGTGACGTTGGTGATACTCGTTCCACTTTTCTTTATCAATGCATCAGAGACTCTGTGTCGAGGCCGGCTGCTTTCTGACACACTTTGGATTTATGAAACTCCTCTGGGAAATAAATGAACTCTCCTTGAGGGATCGTCTCTCTCTCTCTGCGCCTCGGCTTTACACAAACCGCCTCTTTACAGTCACACCAAATCAGAATTAGTATTGGTTTGGACACAAGCTGGTTCGCTGGGTTTGAAAACACGTCGTCTTCAGGGTCAAGTGATATCTGCCGTCACGTGGGCGAGCGCAGATTCAATCACTGAGGTTTGTTTCCCCGGCTGTGAGCAGAGCACAGAGACTGCAGGGAGTCCTTCAGATGAATGCATACTGCAAAGTGTAAGGCTGCACACTTACATACATCTGATTGAAATTGACAGATGGACTTCAGCGAGGGCTCACAGCACATTCCTCTGAATATTTTGCACATCTCTGTTTAAAGCGACCTCTTTTTGGCAACCACTGCCTTTATTGATATATTTATGTTTTAAAACCACTTTATAAATATTGTTTTTGTTAACCAGTGCCTTTATTTATCCAGATTAAGGCATAGAGAGTGTAATAGAATAACAGCGCTGTAATCCCCATCATGTCTGACCCCCCCCCCCCCCCCCCTTTATTGTCAGGCTGTCAGCTGGAGTTCAGTCTTATGGTCTGTTCTCACCCTTTGTACTGCTGTCATCCGACACACACACACACACACACACACATACACACACCACACACACACACACACACACACATACGCACACACACACACACACACACACACACACACACACACACACACACACACACACACATACACACACACACATACACACACAAAATCCATCACTCCACAGACAGACTGCCGAATAAAAACTTGTAATGGAGTGTTTTAAGACCATAGTATTTTTACTTTCTTCTTCCACCTCTGCTGTAGACACACACACACACACACACACACACACACACACACACACACACACACACACACACAACCAAACACACGGTTAACGGAGTGTTTTGAGACCATAGTATTGCTACTTAAAGGATCTTCTTCCACCTATGCAGTAGACACACACACACACACTCCGTGTCTTCCTGCAGACTGAAGCGTCTCCCTGGAGGTTTGTTCCTCAGGTTTGTCGGCTGGATGTCTGATCAGCTGAGGAACAGTGTATGCTAACAAGTGGATGCTGCTCCGCTCTGCAGGGAGGAACACTGACGCTGTGTGTGTTCTCACACACACTGATGCTGAGCAGAGGAGAGACGGATTAGATGGTATCTTAGTAACCTGCCTCGCTTATTGACTCCATTTTGTAGCCCGTTGTGTCTCCACGCCTCGAGGCAACAGACAGGAGAGTGGAGAAGAAAATAAAGAAAGGACAGAAGTAAGGACACTTATAGGGATATAGAGTATTCAAAATAAATCATTCTTTAATCGTTACACATTCGGAGTCCCCCGTCCGTCCCGAAACATCCTAATTGCATGTGTTTACTTTAAATATTGTCAAAGTGAGATAGTGTTCCTACAGTGGTGCACGGATGTCGTATTTCTGTAGTAGCCCTCGACTGATTCTACCTAAGCGTCTAAAGCTAAAGATTTGGTGTCTTAGTCAACAAATACATTTTTAAACAGATAACTCATGGACTCAAGGAGTTAGCATTATAGCGGTAAATATGTTTTGAATTCAGTCAAAATCAGCACAGGGAAGCTTGTAGAAACTGGAGCATGTGACTCAAAACGTCACCACCTCCACCGCTAAGCTAAAGGCGGCTAATGTTCGTCGTGATGATGTTGAGCATAGTCCCATTCAGACACTTATAACAGATTTCAATTAAGTAATAATAAGTTACCCTATTAGCCTAGCATCGTTGAGTCTTGTTTTTTTTTTTTGTTATATATATTAGCCTTCCTTATACTGTATTGAGCCTCACCCACCTCCAATGGACTCCTATGCCTAGCTTAATGGCACCTCAGCAGTGCCACAACCAGTCCATAATCCGTACTTCATCCAGTATTGGACTTGAACTCCAAGGTTCCCAAACACAACTGATTTAGCTACTGCTGTCTTGGATATAGCTAATCATTTCCAATGCGTATACTCCTCAGTGTGGAACAAAGACAACACTGGCCTTTCCTTAAATAGAGGAATGTAGAGAAGTGTGAAGCACGCTGTGAGCCTCTCCGCTCACACCGGGTTCAATTATGGACGGAAAGAGCAGGTTCGTGTAACAAAGGCGTTTATTAGCTCCAAACAAAAGTATCCACGGGTCTCCAACGTTGCCCGTGTGGCAACCTTCACATGTCCTTTTGCCACCTTCCCGGATCCCGCCTACTGCAAAACAGACCAGAACCAGACCAGAAGGAGCCACTCCCTTCACTCCAGCAGCCGGCGCCCTAACCACACCCCTCTGCCACACACGCCTCTTCTTGCAATTGATAAAATCAGTGTTACATCTCAGCTATAACCGCCATGCATTTCTTTAATTAAACTCTCCAAAAGGATTTCATGGTCAAGAGTCACACGAGGACCGTGTCATCCATCAGGGAAATTACCACATCAACACTGGCTCAAAGAAACACGGTACTAAACATGTCTTTGAAACAATGAATGTTCAAAGCTTCTGCGGTGTGGAGAGAAAAGCTAGTGGCGTTATATTGAACAAACAAAAAGTGTTTTTCATTGTCTCTCATAACTCTTGGCAAGAAAGGAAACAAGTTCAAAAGAGACAGTTAGATATTGATATATATATAAGTGCAATTTCACTTTTTAAAGATTCTGGTGGAAAAGCTTGTCTGTGTTTCTCTTTCTATGGAAAATGGATATAGATATATACTTTATACTTTATACAGCAATATCTGTGAGGACTCTTTAAAGTAGAGACACTACATACTGATATACACCTGAACATCAGCAGGAGAGGACTCTTTAAAGTAGAGACACTACATACTGATATACACCTGAACATCAGCAGGAGAGGACTCTTTAAAGTAGAGACACTACATACTGATATACACCTGAACATCAGCAGGAGAGGACTCTTTAAAGTAGAGATGCTACATACTGATATACACCTGAACATCAGCAGGAGAGGACTCTTTAAAGTAGAGACACTACATACTGATATACACCTGAACATCAGCAGGAGAGGACTCTTTAAAGTAGAGACACTACATACTGATATACACCTGAACATCAGCAGGAGAGGACTCTTTAAAGTAGAGACACTACATACTGATATACATCTGAACATCAGCAGGAGAGGACTCTTTAAAGTAGAGACACTACATACTGATATACACCTGAACCTCAGCAGGAGAGGACTCTTTAAAGTAGACACACTACATACTGATATACACCTGAACATCAGCAGGAGAGGACTCTTTAAAGTAGAGACACTACATACTGATATACACCTGAACATCAGCAGGAGAGGACTCTTTAAAGTAGAGACACTACATACTGATATACACCTGAACATCAGCAGGAGAGTACTCTTTAAAGTAGAGACACTACATACTGATACACACCTGAACATCAGCAGGAGAGGACTCTTTAAAGTAGAGACACTACATACTGATATACACCTGAACATCAGCAGGAGAGGACTCTTTAAAGTAGAGACACTACATACTGATATACACTGAACATCAGCAGGAGAGGACTCTTTAAAGTAGAGACACTACATACTGATATACACCTGAACATCAGCAGGAGAGGACTCTTTAAAGTAGAGACACTACATACTGATATACACCTGAACATCAGCAGGAGAGGACTCTTTAAAGTAGAGAGACACTACATACTGATACACACCTGAACATCAGCAGGAGAGGACTCTTTAAAGTAGAGACACTACATACTGATATACACCTGAACATCAGCAAGAGAGGACTCTTTAAAGTAGAGACACTACATACTGATATACACCTGATCATCAGCAGGAGAGGACTCTTTAAAGTAGAGTCACTACATACTGATATACACCTGAACATCAGCAGGAGAGGACTCTTTAAAGTAGAGACACTACATACTGATATACACCTGAACATCAGCAGGAGAGGACTCTTTAAAGTAGAGACACTACATACTGATATACACCTGATCATCAGCAGGAGAGGACTCTTTAAAGTAGAGTCACTACATACTGATATACACCTGAACATCAGCAGGAGAGGACTCTTTAAAGTAGAGACACTACATACTGATATACACCTGAACATCAGCAGGAGAGGACTCTTTAAAGTAGAGACACTACATACTGATATACACCTGAACATCAGCAGGAGAGGACTCTTTAAAGTAGAGACACTACATACTGATATACACCTGAACATCAGCAGGAGAGGACTCTTTAAAGTAGAGACACTACATACTGATATACACCTGAACATCAGCAGGAGAGGACTCTTTAAAGTAGAGACACTACATACTGATATACACCTGAACATCAGCAGGAGAGGACTCTTTAAAGTAGAGACACTACATACTGATATACACCTGATCATCAGCAGGAGAGGACTCTTTAAAGTAGAGACACTACATACTGATATACACCTGATCATCAGCAGGAGAGGACTCTTTAAAGTAGAGACACTACATACTGATATACACCTGATCATCAGCAGGAGAGGACTCTTTAAAGTAGAGTCACTACATACTGATATACACCTGAACATCAGCAGGAGAGGACTCTTTAAAGTAGAGTCACTACATACTGATATACACCTGATCATCAGCAGGAGAGGACTCTTTAAAGTAGAGTCACTACATACTGATATACACCTGAACATCAGCAGGAGAGGACTCTTTAAAGTAGAGACACTACATACTGATATACACCTGAACATCAGCAGGAGAGGACTCTTTAAAGTAGAGTCACTACATACTGATATACACCTGAAGATCAGCAGGAGAGGACTCTTTAAAGTAGAGACACTACATACTGATATACACCTGAAGATCAGCAGGAGAGGACTCTTTAAAGTAGAGTCACTACATACTGATATACACCTGAACATCAGCAGGAGAGGACTCTTTAAAGTAGAGACACTACATACTGATATACACCTGAACATCAGCAGGAGAGGACTCTTTAAAGTAGAGACACTACATACTGATATACACCTGAACATCAGCAGGAGAGGACTCTTTAAAGTAGAGACACTACATACTGATATACACCTGAACATCAGCAGGAGAGGACTCTTTAAAGTAGAGTCACTACATACTGATATACACCTGAAAATGTGCATGATATGTCATAAAAGGTATGGAAGAAAGAAACGTTTATTTGCAGTAAATCTGGATTTAAAAATGTTTGTAAAAAGAAATGCAGGTAATTGCTTTTAATATACATGTTATGTTCATCTTTAGATTTTGTATTTTCTAAATTGGATGTAGCGTATGTGTACGTCCACATTATGTATGCATTCATCTTTGTATCGTTGTGTGTTGAGAAGCTGTCTGACTTCATTGTAGAATAGCACAGATTGAGAAAGCCCCGAGGCACATTGAGTAGAACTGTTTGAAAAAGACTCATCATAGCATCACCGCAGGGTTGACGTGACATTATGGGATGACAGTGTTTCCTTGTTCGTAAATGACCCGCTCGCTCTAAATATAAACTCTGACGACAGCAGCTCTTTGAGGCTATAAAGGGCTTTTATTAAATATTACAAAACATCTGTAGAGTTCAGGTTATTATGTTACCATACACACACATCACAGTCATTAAGTGTGGTAACAACACAGGGTTTCAAAGCTATACAAATAAATACTAAACTAAGCTAATACTACTGTAAGGATGCTTTTTCATGAGAGGAATTCCACATACATTTACTCAAGTACAATGTTGAGGTACTTGTAATTTACTTGAGCATTTCCATTTTATGCTACTGTACTTTACTCCGCTAGAGTTCAGAGGTACATGGTGTACTTCTCCTCCACTACATGTATTTAATACCTTTAGTTACTTCACAGATCTGGATGAATGATGTGAAATCTAATCAAGTGTTGAATCAGACTTTAGTTCCACCTGGAGTAAATCCACCAGCTACCCTGCAGTCTACAAAGTCATTCAGACTAGCTGCACCTTCACCAGCTTTGAGAACACTTTCATGATCAATCATTATAAAACATATCATATATATTATTCTGAAATGGACCAATCTGCACAACGACTACTTTTACTGTCTTTCACTATATTTTGATGAGAATACTTTTCTACTTTCACTTGAGGAACATTTTGAATGCAGGACTTTTACTGTAACAGAGTATTCCTACACTCTGGTACTTCTACTTTTACTCAAGTACAAGATCTGAGTACTTCTACTTTTACTCAAGTACAAGATCTGAGTACTTCTACTTTTACTAAAGTACAAGATCTGAGTACTTCTACTTTTACTCAAGTACAAGATCTGAGTACTTCTACTTTTACTCAAGTACAAGATCTGAGTACTTCTACTTTTACTCAAGTACAAGATCTGAGTACTTCTACTTTTACTCAAGTACAAGAGCTGAGTACTTCTACTTTTACTCAAGTACAAGATCTGAGTACTTCTACTTTTACTCAAGTACAAGATCTGAGTACTTCTACTTTTACTACAAGATCTGACTACTTCTACTTTTACTCAAGTACAAGAGCTGAGTACTTCTACTTTTACTCAAGTACAAGATCTGAGTACTTCTACTTTTACTCAAGTACAAGATCTGAGTACTTCTACTTTTACTCAAGTACAAGATCTGAGTACTTGATGATAAGTCGATGAGTATTACAGGAAATGATTATGCTACTTTTTTTATTTGTATTTGTTTGGAATTCGTAGCTTTTCTTTGTTGTTTTTTTATTTTCACTCTAAATCTAATGATGTAATCTTGGCGCCTGGGTAACGGTTATGTCCTTAACAGTTTAAAACAATGTTTATTCTCTTTAAGATGTTAATAAAGTTGAAGTTAATTTGTATAATCTTTGTCAGCATTTTGTCATTTTTTCAACTGGTCTTTATTAGAGTTGAAATCTCGAATCACTGACGTTCGAACTTCACTTCCTCTCTAACGCTCCCGCCTCTTCTCGTTTGCAGGTCTTCTCCATTGTGATCTTCGGATGCATCGCCAACGAGGGCTACATCAACCGGCCCGACACGGCGGAGGAGTTCTGCATCTTCAACAAGAACCAGAACGCCTGTAACTATGGTGTCTTCATGGGCTCCATGGCCTTCCTCTGCTGCCTCGCCTTCCTCGCTCTGGACGTCTACTTCCCCCAGATCAGCAGCGTGAAGGACCGCAAGAAGGCCGTGCTGGCCGACATCGGGCTGTCAGGTAAAGGAAGGATCAGGCTTCACCTTATGGCTTGAGAATGAGGGTGGATGAATTGCAAACAGAGATGGCAAAAGTTCACACATCCTTTACTCAAGAAGAAGTACAGATACTTTTGTTTAAAATACTCTGGTGAAAGTAGAAGTACTGACTAAACTTCTTTACTCAAGTGAAAGTAAAGAGGCTTTGAAATGTACTTCAGTAAAAAGTACCCATAACTAGCAGCTGTTTTAAAGAGTACCTGACCTCCCTTTATATTAATAGAACAATAATGTCATTGTTAGCTAATGAATGTTTCCATGCTGAACAACGGCAACATGACAACGTTTCCATTGGTCCCTCTTCTTTAGAGAAGACCAGGAAATGATGGATACACGGATCGTGTTCAAATCAATAGGCACGCAATGACTCTAAAGAATAATGATCACGCCACCAAACACACATTCAGACTAAAGGAACCAGCTGTTTGGAAAATGAGAGAAGTAGAAAGTACAGGTATTTGGGTTCAACATGTAAGAAGTAGAAAGTACAGGTATTTGAGTTCAACATGTAAGAAGTAGAAAGTACAAGTATTTGGGTTCAACATGTAAGAAGTAGAAAGTACAGGTATTTGGGTTCAACATGTAAGAAGTAGAAAGTACAAGTATTTGGGTTCAACATGTAAGAAGTAGAAAGTACAGGTATTTGGGTTCAACATGTAAGAAGTAGAAAGTACAGGTATTTGAGTTCAACATGTAAGAAGTAGAAAGTACAGGTATTTGAGTTCAACATGTAAGAAGTAGAAAGTACAGGTATTTGTGTTCAACATGTAAGAAGTAGAAAGTACAGGTATTTGAGTTCAACATGTAAGAACTAGAAAGTACAGGTATTTGTGTTCAACATGTAAGAAGTAGAAAGTACAGATATTTGAGTTCAACATGTGAGAAGTAGAAAGTACAGGTATTTGAGTTCAACATGTAAGAAGTAGAAAGTTCAGGTATTTGGGTTCAACATGTGAGAAGTAGAAAGTACAGGTATTTGTGTTCAACATGTAAGAAGTAGAAAGTACAGGTATTTGAGTTCAACATGTAAGAAGTAGAAAGTACAGGTATCTGTGTTCAACATGTAAGAAGTAGAAAGTTCAGGTATTTGTGTTCAACATGTAAGAAGTAGAAAGTACAGGTATTTGTGTTCAACATGTAAGAAGTAGAAAGTACAGGTATTTGAGTTCAACATGTAAGAAGTAGAAAGTACAGGTATTTGAGTTCAACATGTGAGAAGTAGAAAGTACAGGTATTTGGGTTCAACATGTAAGAAGTAGAAAGTACAGGTATTTGAGTTCAACATGTAAGAAGTAGAAAGTACAGGTATTTGAGTTCAACATGTAAGAAGTAGAAAGTACAAGTATTTGTGTTCAACATGTAAGAAGTAGAAAGTACAGGTATTTGAGTTCAACATGTAAGAAGTAGAAAGTACAGGTATTTGGGTTCAACATGTAAGAAGTAGAAAGTACAGGTATTTGAGTTCAACATGTAAGAAGTAGAAAGTACAGGTATTTGGGTTCAACATGTAAGAAGTAGAAAGTACAGGTATTTGTGTTCAACATGTAAGAAGTAGAAAGTACAGGTATTTGGGTTCAACATTTAAGAAGTAGAAAGTACAGGTATTTGAGTTCAACATGTGAGAAGTAGAAAGTACAGGTATTTGAGTTCAACATGTAAGAAGTAGAAAGTACAGGTATTTGAGTTCAACATGTGAGAAGTAGAAAGTACAGGTATTTGAGTTCAACATGTAAGAAGTAGAAAGTACAGGTATTTGAGTTCAACATGTGAGAAGTAGAAAGTACAGGTATTTGAGTTCAACATGTAAGAAGTAGAAAGTACAGGTATTTCAGTTCAACATGTGAGAAGTAGAAAGTACAGGTATTTGAGTTCAACATGTAAGAAGTAGAAAGTACAGGTATTTGAGTTCAACATGTGAGAAGTAGAAAGTACAGGTATTTGAGTTCAACATGTAAGAAGTAGAAAGTACAGGTATTTGTGTTCAACATGTAAGAAGTAGAAAGTACAGGTATTTGGGTTCAACATGTAAGAAGTAGAAAGTACAGGTATTTGAGTTCAACATGTGAGAAGTAGAAAGTACAGGTATTTGAGTTCAACATGTAAGAAGTCAAAGTATCAGGCTTCATGTTGGGAAAATACTGAATGTACTCTTCCAATATCAGAGCAGCACATGATAACAAGCAGTCAAGTACACTCAGGTTCAGACTTCACCTGCAATAGGGCTTGAGAACATGCTTGAGAATGAGGAACCAGGCGGATGAATGTGACGCAGCATCTTTTCCTTTGGTTTTAAGACTAGTTTCTCTGACAGTTTAATATTCCTTTTACACATGTATCACTGAACACTTCTGAACAAACAGAGAGCTGCAGGAATGAGTCCTAAAGCATCCTAAAAATGTCACACTACCAACTAAAGATCTAGAGAAGTGTATATCATCAGCATAACAACGAGGAAGCTGATGTACTTTCAGGTTGCTCACTCTTCTGGGTCTGCTTCCTCGTGGTTGATTGCACTTATTGGAAGTTGCTGTGGATAAAAAGCATCAGAATAAATAATCAAAATGTTTCTTTGTGATATTTATTTAACGCCAAGTCGGTTGAGACAAAATGTAATACTTCAGGTGGTGTTTGTTGTATTTCAATCATTATTCTAAGACTTTCTTTGTGTATTTATCTCTCTCTTTGCAGCGTTCTGGTCCTTCATGTGGTTCGTGGGTTTCTGTTTCTTGGCCAATCAGTGGCAGGTGACCAATCACGAGGACAACCCTCTGAGGGAGGGGGGCGACGCCGCCCGGGCCGCCATCACCTTCTCCTTCTTCTCCATCTTCACCTGGGTAAGAGCCACACACATCTATGGTGTAACACAACACAACTGCTGCCCCCTGGTGGAGATGGAGGGTATAACAAGTCACTGACAACTAGAGAAACTGAGAAATAGTGACTGTTAGAAACATCTCCCTGGTCCCCGGCTTGAGCTTCAACCTCAGGATCCATGTATCTGTGATCCTCTCCAGAATGGAAGTAGTCATCACATACAGAGCATCAACTAGTTCCTGAACAGTGTCCTTCACATGCTGATATCCAAGAGAGGGAGTTACACAGTCACAAGATGGAGGAATAGAAAGCAGTATTCAATGTTTACTTCAGATTAGCTCCACGTCAGAAATGAGCATGCTTGTCATATGTCTATCTCCATAGAGGCTGAATCATCATGTTAATCACATAGCTATCATCTGCCTCAAACAGTCCTGATGCTCTTCTAGGTAATCACACATCCTGTCATGCACACAGCTACAGTTGGGATACCTTTGTTATCATGTTACTCTCATATTGGAAGAGGACATTCAGTGTTTTCCCAACAGTGACCAACTATTTGATCATTGGTAAAAAGGACATTTTTCATGTAGAAATGCAGCCTCTCAACTATGGGGATTTCCTGCCTTTCTCTGTTTTATATCATAATAAAAGGAATATCTTGCGGTTAAAGACTGACGGACATGGTGGACAATATGTCTTCAGTTTGTCTGTCCATCAATTATCGTAAACGCAAGTGTTCTCCATCTTCTCCTGGGTAAGAGCCCACACACATCTCAGCAGACACAACACAACTCCTGCCCCCTGGTGGAAATGGAGGGCATAACAAGCCAGAAAGCTAGATCTGCAACAATTACAAAGATAATGGCCATCTGATTTTCAGTTTGTCCTGAAAAAATGCAGAAAATATATTTTTACAGACACTCATATATGGAGACTTCCTTCTTCTCTGTTTTATACAATGATAAAGTGAACATATGTGCGTTATTTGACAGACAAAACTTTAAGAAACTGGGATGGAAATTATGTTCTCTGGTTTTCTGTCCATCGATTATCGTGAACACAATGTCTCAGAAATATCTTGAGGACATTTCTTTAATTTAGGAAAAACGTCCACTTAGGAGGAACTGATTAGAAACCTGGGGGTCAAGAATTTAATTCCTCCTTTATTATCTTTTGAAAGTTCTCTCACATCTTCTTTTTAGTCACTGTTTGGATCCGTGTGTTGTTTCTTTGATTCAATCTAAATTCAATTTAGGCAAAAACTTCCACTTGGACTTACTGTAAGGATTTGGGGATCAAAGGACCCTCGTATTTGGCCAAAACTCAAGAACTCTTAGGTTAATCACGACAATTTTGCACAAATATCTAATAGTGACATGTGCGTTTCTATAATTCAGTTTGAATTCAATTCATACACAAACTTCCACTTGGACTTTAAGATAAAATTATCAAAATGTGGCGATCAAAGGTCCCTCGTATTTGGACCAAACTCAAGATCTCATACGCTAATTATGACGATTGTTTTCCAATGATCGAATAGAAGAAAACATTTTGGAAAGACATGGATGTTAAATGGAAATTGATTGGTTGGAGGAGACAAGGCGGTTCTTCATATTCACAATTTTAAAGTTATATATGACCTATAAAACATAATTTTAATTCCTCTTTGATGAGTTTTTGGAAATGTGTAGGACTTGATGGATCTTTTTTTGGCTAGTGTTTTGATGTGTGTGATTGTGTTTGTTTCTGTAATTCAAATTACATTTAGGCAGAAACTTACACTTGGACTTAAGGATGAAATGATTAAAAGTTGGCGGTCAAAGAGTCACTCTTATTTGGCCAAAGGTCAAGAACTCCTCTGCTAATTATGACGTTTATTACACAAATATCTAATAGAATAAAAATGATAAAGGAATGCTAATCTGCACATATTTTTGGATGCAAGACGATAATTCTAGCACACAAAGCAATTTGTATAGATTAATTGGTTAATTGGCTAGTTGCAAAGATTCACAGTTAACCAATGATGGAGACGACCATGAGTTGCAGCCCCACTGAACTTCCTTTCAACTTTGAACTCTTCCTCAATTAGCTAATGAAAATGCAGAGGTTTTGACTCATTTTCTCCATCTTCTTTGGATGTGTGTACATGTAAACTCATGAGCCTTTATTCCCACAGGGCGCTCAGGCTCTCTTCTCTATGGAGAAGTTAAAGAATGTGTCGTTTGAAGAGGAATACACCAAGCTGTTCCCCCCCCAGCCCCATCAGCCACTTGTCTGATTCTGTCACACACACACACACACACACACACACACACACACACACACACACACACACACACACACACACACACACACACACACACACACACACACACACACACACACACACACACACACACACACACATGCTTACATGACAATCCAGCAGTGTGAGCCCCAGTTGTCGGGTCATTGTTGTTGTTTTTGGTTAAATATTGTTTTCCTGATTGTAATGTTGTGCAGGTGGGTTGATCACTCGTCACGATGACTCAACACCTTTTTTTGCCAAATGCTGAGATTTTCTAGCGTTAAACACCATCTTGAATTCCTTTAATCTCTTTTGGAGATCCGTGAGTTTTTAAATTGCATCTCACCAAAAAGAATTGAGAGCTCAAGTAGTCAAACGATTTAGAAGAAAGCATGTAAACAAAACGTTTTTACTTCATATTCAAAGTTTGCCAGTGTGTGTTTGTGTCCAGGGTTTACAGAGTGATTGATGCTTTGCTTTTTATTTGTAACGTAGGATTTATTAGGGTTGGTTTTTATACGCAACAACTCTGATTAAAACTTAACCCAGCGCTTTGCTTGATGCTGTAAAAGGTTTTGTATTTTTTCTGCTTTTTGATAAAGTTACATTCAAAAGATTTTCTCTTCATTCTCCTGACTCCATATTCACTGATTCCACTGTTCACAGTCTTTATGCTAAGCTAGGCTAAGCTAAGCTACGCTAACCAAAGTTACCAGCTGCTGCCGCATATTGCACAGACAAAAAATAAGGTGTTATCAGTATTTTCTAACTCAAAAGTCCAGAAGTTTAATTTCCTAAAACGTCAAAATAGTCCCTAAATTTGACTATTTGTTGTATCAAAGTATTCCGTATTTGCACATCCATGCTTTCCCATAAAGCAGACAGTTTTAAGACATTTGATTAAAGTTTTGAATGACTTTGAAGCATATGCACTGTTCTGATTTTAATTGCGTTATGCATGTCATTGGGTTATTAAGTTATAAGTTATTATACCAAATTCCACAATAACCAATAACAATCAGATTTTTTTGACGGTTTTTTCTTTGTTATTATATCAGACAATTACTGACTTTAATATTATGCAACCAACAAGCTGGACAAGATGTTGAAAGACAGACTGAAGTGTTAAAGTGAACCACATTAGATCTAAAGGACCCGAGACACTCAGTAAACTAAACCTTAATAAATCCTTCCATCGTTTAGTCGTCTTATTTAGACATTTGTTGAAACCGCCATCTTTAAATCCACTAGTGACCTGATTTCAGGATGACAACCAAAAACACATTCAGAAAACTATTGACTTCATGCTGACTCATTCCCAGGTTCACTGTCCTTTCTGCTTCCTGTACAACAAACTCTGACTGAATATCTCGCTAAAACTACACTCTCCGCTACCATTATCCTCCATCTTTATTCACCCTTCCTCCTCCATCCTCCATACACTATGTTGAAAGACAAAAGAAAGACTGAAGACACTTGTCAGCATCCTCCATTTTTGTATTCTTCAGCGGGGTATTTACTGACGTGTTTCATATCGTAGAACTAAAATCTCTTGAGCTTGTGTTAACCACCGTTATATTTCAGGATAACAACGAAAAACACATTCAGTAAACCATTGAAGGGGACAGGAAATGCTAAAATGTGGACTCATTCCCAGGTTCAGTTACTGCTGAAACTACTGAATTTCCCCACGGGGATTAATAAAGGTCCATCTTATATATCTCTTACATATCTTATATCTTATAGTTCTTCACACTGGCCTTTCTGCTTCTTGTAGAACTAACTCTCTGACTGAATATCTCGCTAAAACTAATCACCAGCTTTTCACTTCGACTAATCAATGTTTCCTTCTCTTTCTCCCCCCCCCTTCTCTCTTTCCTTCCGCTCTAACACTCTCCGCTACCATTATCCTCCATCTTTTTTCAACCTTCCTCCTCCTTCTTCCTCCCCCAAGGCTGGTCAGTCCTTCCTGGGCTTCCAGAGATACAAATTGGGTGCCGACTCGGCTCTTTTCTCCCAGGAATACACAGACCCCAGCCAGGACGCAGCGGGGGGGCCGTACACCTCCTTCGGGGGGGGGGAGGACCTGGAGAGCCCCGTCGGAGGAGGAGGAGGAGGAGGGGGGGCGGCGGTGGCCAATAGCGAGGCTGCGTTCGACGGCAGCGGAGGGTACCAACGTCAAGACTACTGAGGGAGAAATAGTGAGGGGGGGGGGGGAAGTTACCCATCGTTTCTCACTTAGAATCAGAGTTAAATTGGTGGTAAAATAGAAACAACACCGGTCCAAATGGGTTGTTTTGACATGAGTTTAAAGTAAAAAAAACGCCAGAAATCTGTGGAAGTTTTACTTGTAACAGAGTATCTTTACTATTATTTAAGTATAAGACATTTGAAAGATAAATGGACAAAAACAATGTGCATTTCTTACGGCAAAGGACACGTGATTTTAGTTTGGATTAATAACCTAGAAGTACAGATGTCAACTTCAAGGTTAAGTTACCAATAGTTCCTAACTTAGAATCAAAGTCAATTGGGGGTAATATAGAAACAATACCACTCCCAATGGGTTGTTTTGACCTGAATTTAAAGTAAAAAACGCAAAAAATCTGTTGTTAAAAGTACAAAACAAAGCATTTTTACTTGTAACAGAGTATTTTTACTATTATTTAAGTAAAATATCTTAGTACTTCTTCCACTACTGCAAACATCTAAAGTTAAATGGAAAAAAATGCAAATTAAATGTATTAGGGCAAAGGACACCTGATTTTAGTTTGGGTTAATAACCCAGAAGTACAGGGGTCAACACCCAGGTTAAGTTACCGATAGTTCTTAGAAACACAATATCATTGCACTTGGGGTATTATAGAAACAATGTCCCAATGGGTTGTTTTGACCTGAGTTTAACCATAAAAACACAAAAAATCTGTTGTTAAATATACAAAACACTGAATGTTTTACTTGTAATGAAGTGAAATGTCTTAGAACTTCTACAAAAACTATCTGAAAATGACTTGTATTAGGGCAAAGGACATGAGTTTAGAAGTACAGGGGTCAACATCCAGGTTAAGTTGCCAATAGTTCCTAACTTAGAATCAGAATTCAATTGGGGGTCAAATAGAAACCATACAAGTTCAAATGGGTTGTTTTGACCTGAATTTAACCAATTTGGGCTGAAGTGTCTCAGGGACACAACGACATGCTGACTGCAGTGGGGTTTGAACCTGTCCTCCCCTGATCCGAACACCAACGAACTAGTCCACTGCGCCATACGCCTCCCTAAACATCGCATTGTGCGGCAATACCAGAACCAATGGGTTGGTTTGACCAGAGTTTACTGTAAAAACACAAAGAAAAACCTTGTTAAATGTACAAGACAATGAGAATATGATATTTATAATGAAAAAGGAGACACATATTGCTAACAACCAGTAGCAAATAGTCACATGCTCGTTTAAAAATGATCTATACTAGCCTTTAATGTGTTATTGTTGTGTTTAAATGCAACAATTCTGCATTTATCTGGGGGCGAAAGTTGGTGGACTTCATACCTGCAACATTTCAGTTATTCCATAAAAGTCTGAATAATCTCTGAATTAGAAAATGTGGGTAACTTTCCAGATTTTGGGGAGAAAATGTCGATTATTTGGTGAATAAATTGTGAGGTTTGCAGAAAGACAGGTCAATGCTGGTGACCACATTGCCTTCATCCTCCAGCAAAATGACTGCGATCAGTGTCACACACACACACACACACACACACACACACACACACACACACACACACACACACACACACACACACACACACACACACACACAATATACACACTATTTATTGTGGAATACATTGACAATGTCACAAAGGAGCGATAGAGAGTAAAATGTGTATGAATATTTTCTGGAAAAGAAGTTGCTCTGCTGCAATAAATCAGCAAAGTCACTAGGGGGAGATGGAGAGCAAAAGTGTGTGTATTCAGATGAAAAAAAAAAAGTAATTACACACATACTCTCAGTTTAAAAATGCTCTGAGGACCAGTCTGAAACTTTGAGAGAAGCTTTTAAACAACCACTGGAGGCCATTACAGTCAAAACAAATTGACAACCGGCCTAAATGTCCTCACTCTGCAAAATAGTCCTCACTCCAAAGGTTAATAACCTGTGTGTGTCCTCACAAAGATAGCAGTACAAACACGCACACACAAGCACATTTTAACACAGGTTTTTCTGCAGTTTAAACTCCTTAAAGGTGCGTTGCAGGATCTCAAGCAGTGGCATATCTGGCAACTAATCCCCTCACCTGTAAAAACGACAGTGTGTGTGTGTTTTTTTTTTACGTGTGGCTGTTTGGAAAGTGTGTTTTTGTTTCTTGTTTCCCTGAATGAATTTTCTCCTCGATTGTTTGCCTTAGTGCAGACTGCCAAGCGAAATCCAAGGACAGATTCCCAACGTGCAACAGAAGTTATTTTTGTCGTTAAGCACATAACAAAACCTGAACAAAAGAAGCATTAATAAAGCGCATCTTCAGAAACACAAAATGGCCGACAGGATAACACACATTTCTGCGAATCTACACACGATGCAAACATCCTGAGTATTTATGAACATGCATTGCTCAATTTTCTTAAAGAATAAAGTCTATCTATCTCTACAAATATATGTAAATCTATAATTCAGCATATTAGAGGTGTTTGAAAATGCTTTATTTTTTAGGGCATTATGTTCTGTGTAAAAAACGGTTAAATAAAAAGACAAAAGAAATGTTCAGTGTTTTAATGTGATACGTTTTTCAGGGTCAGGAGATGCTTTTATTTGAAAATAATAATAACTAACTATAAAAACAAAAAATGTGACCAAATGACCAAAGTATATATACGCACATATATACTTTATATACCGTGTAGACGTCTAGATGTGTGACGTTCCTTTTGTGAAGTCCATTTAAAGGTTAGATTTAGACACAGATTGTGTACAAATGTATGTTTTTGTTGTGATTTCAACCAATAAAAATAAAGGAAATACTGATAAAGATATACATGTCTGCTGTGGGATTTTCTTAAATGTATTTTGAATATTTATTTATATAATAATGTTTTTACTTGCTTAAGAACCAATGTGGGAATACAACACATATGTTCTGTATAATAATGCTGTGCACGTCTCTCTTGACTTTCAGCTAAACACCTTTCACCATCAAGGACTAGAGACCGTAGATGTCGTTTAATCGCTTTAATGTTGAAGAAAGGGTGAAACTGCGAAATAAACACAATAC
>JAPTMU010000203.1:34668-289668 GCA_028583405.1 Pogonophryne albipinna
GAGTCCTCTCCTGCTGATGTTCAGGGTGAAACTTCCTCTGGAGGGTCTCATGCACTCCTTGACTTAGACTTGAAAAACTATGACTCGGATTGTCCAATTTGAGACTCTTTCCTTGAAAATACATCCATATGTTTGTTATTTTAAAAAGGGTGCTTTTCGAAGTACTAGTTTGTCAAAAGAAGTATATATTATGGAATTAATTACCACTACAGAAAAACACATCCTTTCACGACTATATTTCAGACTTTTAACCAAAACAGTTACAAAAACTACGGACAAGAGGACAGGAAGTCAGAAATGCTGACTCATTACATTACATTGCATTTAGCTGACGCTTTTATCCAAAGCGACTTACAATAAGTGCATTCGACCAACAAAATTCAACCTTGAAGAAAACAGAATCATAAAGTACATCATGTTTCATAGAGCCAAACATTTCAAGTGCTACCCAACTGGCTTTAGGTAAGCCAGTCCTTTATTAGTATATAAGTGCTTTGTTAATAGTTCTATTGCTCGAAGTGGAGTCGAAAGAGATGAGTTTTCAGTCTGGAAGGTGTGTAAGCTATCTGCTGTCCTGATGTCAATGGGGAGCTCATTCCACCATTTTGGAGCCAGGATAGCAAACCCACGTGTTTCTGCTGATGGGAACTTGGGTCCCCTTGGCAGCGAGGGTGCAGCGAGCCGTTTGGCTGATGCAGAGCGGAGTGCACGTGCTGGGGTGTACGGTTTAACCATGTCCTGGATGTAGGAAGGGCCAGATCCATTCGCAGCATGGTACGCAAGTACCATTGTCTTGAAGTGGATTCTAGCAGTTACCGGAAGCCAGTGGAGGGAGCGGAGGAGCGGCGTGGTGTGGGAGAATTTAGGAAGGTTGAATACCAGATGAGCCGCTGCATTCTGGATGAGCTGCAGAGGTCGGACGGCACATGCAGGTAGACTAGCCAGGAGGGAGTTGCAGTAGTCTAGGCGTGAGATGACGAGAGCCTGGACCAGAAGCTGCGTGGCTTTCTGGGTCAGCTGGGGACGTATCCTCCTGATGTTGTAAAGCGTGTATCTGCAGCAGCGGGTTGTAGCAGCGATGTTTGCAGTGAAGGACAGGTTGTTATCTAGGGTCACACCCAGACTCATCCCTGCACCTCTCTACTGTCTGCCCTTCTAGTAAATGTTGATAAGACGTCTCTGATCTCAGGCGTGTCCTGACATTTAGTTCCTGATGCTCCGCTCCCTCAGCGTCACCCGAGTAGCAACACGTCGCCATAGTAACAGCCACAGTTTGTGTATGTGCGTGCGTGTGATGCTGGGGGTGGAAACTATCAACACTTTCAACATTTAGTGATGATGGGTGTCAAATAGAGGAGGTGACAGGTTGGAAGAGAGAGATTTTTATGTATTAAAGGTAAATATTATCAGATATATCCTCCACATAAATCATTCATTTGACTATATCATAAATATATATTTTTCTCTGTTTTTGTCACAGTACGATTATACTTCAATATCTATATCATGTATAATACAATACATAATAATAATAATAATAATATATAATTATTTACAGGGCTCTTACATTTGAAAATGCATAATAGAAACACAGTGTGTATATAGTAAGCATAATAGTCTAATAGTTTCTAATTGAAAACATTAAATAATATCATTTATTTATTGAATTAAACATGGTTCCCTTTGATCCTTGAAATCCTTGGAAGTTTGTGAATGTTAGGGAGGAAATCATGGTCTTAAAAACATGAGAATAAGTGGTTTGAACATCTTTATTTTCTTTTATACTCTATGAGCGTCTGTAAATCATACAATAACCTTTCTCAGTGTTACTACGGTAACACCTTGAACTCGAGGGAATAACTGGAAAGTCCTTGAATGTAACGTTAAGAAGGCGTGTGAACCCGGTTTGAAGTAGACGGGGTGAAGCTGAGTTTAGATCTCTTCGCCGCTGGTTCTGCTTTGATCTGCGTCTTTGCTTCTGAAGTTTGGATGTTTGCCTCTTCCTGCTCTGAGCGTGGCTCGGCTGGAGGAAATCATTACGCACCCAAACACAGAGTTTAGTTAGTTCTGCTCAGTGCTTTCTCTTTAGTGTCCCCTGGTCTCCAGCTGTGTGCGTCACTCTTTAGTGTCCCCTGGTCTCCAGCTGTGTGCGTCACTCTTTAGTGTCCCCTGGTCTCCAGCTGTGTGCGTCACTCTTTATGTCCCCTGGTCTCCAGCTGTGTGCGTCACTCTTTAGTGTCCCCTGGTCTGCCAGCTGTGTGCGTCACTCTTTAGTGTCCCCTGGTCTGCCAGCTGTGTGCGTCACTCTTTAGTGTCCCCTTGTCTCCAGCTGTGTGCGTCACTCTTTAGTGTCCCCTGGTCTCCAGCTGTGTGCGTCACTCTTTAGTGTCCCCTGGTCTCCAGCTGTGTGCGTCACTCTTTAGTGTCCCCTGTCTCCAGCTGTGTGCGTCACTCTTTACTGTCCCCTGTCTCCAGCTGTGTGCGTCACTCTTTAGTGTCCCCTGGTCTCCAGCTGTGTGCGTCACTCTTTAGTGTCCCCTGGTCTGCCAGCTGTGTGCGTCACTCTTTACTGTCCCCTTGTCTCCAGCTGTGTGCGTCACTCTTTAGTGTCCCCTGGTCTCCCAGCTGTGTGCGTCACTCTTTAGTGTCCCCTGGTCTCCAGCTGTGTGCGTCACTCTTTAGTGTCCCCTGGTCTCCAGCTGTGTGCGTCACTCTTTAGTGTCCCCTGGTCTGCCAGCTGTGTGCGTCACTCTTTAGTGTCCCCTGGTCTCCAGCTGTGTGCATCACTCTTTAGTGTCCCCTGGTCTCCCAGCTGTGTGCGTCACTCTTTAGTGTCCCCTGGTCTCCAGCTGTGTGCGTCACTCTTTAGTGTCCCCTGTCTCCAGCTGTGTGCGTCACTCTTTAGTGTCCCCTGGTCTCCAGCTGTGTGCGTCACTCTTTAGTGTCCCCTGGTCTCCAGCTGTGTGCGTCACTCTTTAGTGTCCCCTGGTCTCCAGCTGTGTGCGTCACTCTTTAGTGTCCCCTGGTCTCCAGCTGTGTGCGTCACTCTTTAGTGTCCCCTGGTCTCCCAGCTGTGTGCGTCACTCTTTAGTGTCCCCTGGTCTCCAGCTGTGTGCGTCACTCTTTAGTGTCCCCTGGTCTCCAGCTGTGTGTCAATCTTTAGTGTCCCCTGGTCTCCCAGCTGTGTGCGTCACTCTTTAGTGTCCCCTGGTCTCCCAGCTGTGTGCGTCACTCTTTAGTGTCCCCTGGTCTCCCAGCTGTGTGCGTCACTCTTTAGTGTCCCCTGGTCTCCCAGCTGTGTGCGTCACTCTTTAGTGTCCCCTGGTCTCCAGCTGTGTGCGTCACTCTTTAGTGTCCCTGGTCTCCAGCTGTGTGCGTCACTCTTTAGTGTCCCCTGGTCTCCAGCTGTGTGCGTCACTCTTAGTGTCCCCTGGTCTCCCAGCTGTGTGCATCACTCTTTAGTGTCCCCTGGTCTCCCAGCTGTGTGCGTCACTCTTAGTGTCCCCTGGTCTCCGTTGTGTTTTGAGCTTCTTCAGCGTTTGGTTTCTGCAGCTTTCAGTAAACGCTGCCATGTCTCCTCAAGATGCTGAATGTTCTCTAAACGCTGCACGTGTTGTCAAGTTGCTGGAGATGTTTCTTCATGTGGAACATTTGGGTTTCTATATCTGCGTCCTTTCTGAAGCTGCAGGACGTTTCTACTGATGGAAGAGATATCAGCCGTTGTAGTGCGTACTGAAACAGATTCAAGCTCTTATTTACAGGTGGATTTTCTGCTTCCAGCCAAAATAAAACCCAACTTTTATTCCATATTTTGTTTTGAAACGCTCGTACGAAAGGAAGCTAAGCTGGTTAAATATGGCTGTGATGAGGCACATTTCAGAGGTCAGGTGATTTAGTAATTGGTGAGTAACTATTTGAAATCTGCAGCACATTCTGTCAGCTCCGTGTAAACACACACACACACACACACACACACACACACACACACACACACACACACACACACACACACACACACACACTTAATGTCTACATGTCAGAAGTCAGACTCCGTTTAAAGCCGTTTTAAATGCATTTTTGCCTTCTATAAAGTGCTCTAAGTGCTCGCAGTGGTCTTGTGAACACATATTGTACATATCTGCAGATTTGTGGAGGATTATACGAGCCTGTCTGTTCTTATATTTAGAAATGACCCAGCTGTCTGTCAGGTTGGACTTAATATATCTTGGTATTTGGCGGGTTGGTGTTAGTTTGTCCAGAAGCTCTCCTGCATTGTGATAGATGGACTGTATTTCCTTGTGGTACATCTTAATAGTCTTATTAACAAAAGGCGGGACCCCACATGCTGTTATGTTGTGTTTAAATTGATGGGAAAGTTAATTAAGTTTGTTGTATGTCTGCACTTTGTTCAGCTCTGTTTGCACTCTCTGATTAGAGGCAGTCAAATCTAATTTCGGCCATTGTATAATCAAGTTTTGGCTTATTTGACTTCGCTGAGCATACATTTTCAGTTTCATTTCCCCAACATCACTGGAACATGCATAGGCTTCAACTAGTTGATGTGAATCTGTCAGTATCTTAAAGAGGCCCCATTCTTGTAGTGTGATCTATAGGTTTTGATGGCCTGCGGAGTTATTATCCATATATTTCCATGTTTAAATTCTCTTACACATTCAACACTAACTTCTAATCGCACACAGAGTGAAAGGAGAGCGGAGTAACTCCATCTGATCGGCTTTATTTACGTTGATCCATTCAAATATGCCGAGTTCAGCCCAAATACCGATCCATAGTGAGTGGATTCTGCATAAACCTGATAATAAGCACATTATCCTTTGTTGTATTCTGCTGCTATCGATCACAAGCATTAAACCCCAGTTCTGTATTGACAGATGTTCAGGATCCTTCAGTTTCCTCTGATTGATTACAACTTTTTGACGTACCATGTGATCACGACCCACTTCCTGTGTCTGTCAAATCACCCTTAGTTTGTATTGAGCTCCAGCAAACATCCAGTTCATTTTTGTCAAAGTTGCATTATAAGCAGGGTTCTGTCTGCACTGGGTAACAGGTTTGTATCGTATAAACAAGATCAGAGACACAGTATCGCCCTCATACTACACTGATATATTCATTTACAGCAGTGTTTCTCAAACTTTTTCATACCAAGGACCACTTAACCAAAAAAAACCACTCGCGGACCACCTAACTCCACAAATATCCAAGAACACATCGTTTTTTACAAATCGCCTGAAAATGGTAGAAACAAGTGGCAACATGTGTGACGAAGGTGTTGCGCTGGGCTATATCATGCAATCGAAAGTGAAACTTAACCTCGCTCCATTGCAGAGATATTCCCGCGAGAGTGCGGAAAACTTAAATAAATAAATTTATTTCAAATGTGAAATTTTACCAATATACTCACGGACCACTAGGGGGCGCTCACGGACCAAAAAAAGCAGCACATTCTGTTCATCGAACCACTGATTCAAAGCAGCGTGAGAGAGGTGAGATTTAAGACTTTTTAATGCTAATTGAAATGAAATCATGTCAAAGACAGAGACAGCTTTGTATGTACGGAGAATAATTATGGGATGGATGTCCGGAGATTTCTGAGTTTCTTTTCCTGTCCTTTTGTCCGTAGAGGAAGGAAAGAAACCTCTGGATGTATTCGTTGTTTGAGGTGCAACATATGACTCAGCAGCTGGAAGACGTGAAGACACTTTTATTCTCCGCTTCGCTCTAATGCAGTATTTGAACTGGAAAGTGGGCCAGAAGTGACGTGGGCGCCCTCATACTATATTTTCTAGAAAAAACCCTGTATTTCTATAATTCAAGATGATCACTTTGATATTTTTGAACCAGGAGTTTCAGTATTTAGATTTATAGTCCGTTAAAAATAAGCTCTGCTGAATTGGCTCCACTTTTTTTGAATTATCAACATTTAGGAATATGATCAGGATCAATATGTGTGCTGTTATAGTGGTCAAGGCCAAAAAAACGTCATCGAGGCGTCCCTTCGACATTGCTTTCAATACATATTCCTCTTCGTTGACCACTGTGATGGATTACACAACTACATTAAGTTATACAACACTCATACCACATGAATGGAGACCAGTTGCATTGATGTTATTTGCAGTAAATGGTCTTTAACATACACACACACTGGTATTAGTCCTTCAAGATGAATAAAGCATGCAGTCAAATGGCTTTGTTTAAGCATATCGAAGCTCTCATTTGAGTTAAAAACACACACAAGTAAACACATGCCCAGCAGTCCAGATTGCATTTCCTGATTCTGTTACGCTCTGCTTTATAAGATTGAGGGAACGTCTGCTTCCTTACTGCGATGCAACCTCGTTTTTTATGGAATCATCCGATCACGTCGGCACTAATTGCCTCGCCAAATTCAAACAGCAGGGGATAACAGAGCAGAGGAAAGAGAAAAGGACGCATTTTGAAATAATGTTTTAGTGCGAAAAGGGAGTCAATGTGAGTCCTGTGATCTCATTTTGTTGCTGCTGCAGTGGCTCTCCGTCAACTAAGGTCTCTCTCAAACCACACACACACACACACACACACACACACACACACACACACACACACACACACACACACTCCATCTCATGAGCAGCTGCTGCCATGGTGACAGCAGCAATCAGGTATCCCCACTCCAGACAATAAGCCCACACACTCTCAGTATGATCTCCTGCAGCAGAGGTCTGGTGTTATTGAGGAGCAGGAAATTGGTCGGAAATATCCGAAAAAATGACTCAGCATTTTACCGCTTCGTGTCTGGAAGTCAATGGTTCTCTGAATGTGTTTTTGGTTGTGTTTTGGCTCTCATTTCACTCCGTTAGGGAAACTTAGTGAGAGAAATTGGCAATTCGACCAATGCCTGATACAAACCAGCTTACAGATGTCCCCCCCTTTGACTATTATGTACAATGTGTTGGAGCGCTAGCCAATAGGAGCACACGTGTTCCCCAGTGATGTCACTATGTTCGGGAAGTAAACAAAGGAGTCCAATGGAGACTTTCTTTGGTTTAAAATGTGAAGATGACTAATTTCAATGTGTAGATGAGTGGATTACTAACTCTACTTTTTCCATTGATGCTATTTCATTTATACTTCGATGTTAACACTGTGTTGAATGCCAAAGTCAAAAACACCTCGAAAAAATGCAGCCATGGTCCTTCTTTGTGTGTGTGTATGTGTGTGCGTGCGTGTGTGTGTGTGTGTGCGTGTGTGTATGTGTGTGTGTGTGTGCGTGCGTGTATGTGTGTGTGTGCGTGTGTGCATGTGTGTGTGTATGTGTGTGTGTGCGTGCGTGCATGTGTGTGTGTATGTGTGTGCGTGCGTGCGTGCATGTGTGTGTGTGTGTGTGTGTGGATTGAGGACTACAAAGTGAACTTAATCACAGATGGAGGAATAGCTAAGTGTGTGTGACAATAGTTTGTAAGTAATACATAATAATGGAATCTATTTTATTAAATGTTGCATGGTTCCCACTGATCCTTGGAATCCTTGAAAGTGGCTCCATTTGAGATAATCAAAGCCTTGAGAGTTTTTAAACACAGATAAAAAAGAGCAATGGAACTACTTTTTAGTTCTTGAAAAATTAGTCTGCTTCTGTGGTTTTCATTAGGAAAAATCTTAAGTTTCATTACATACATTACATTGTAATTTCACCTTGAAAGTCCTTGAATTTGATAAGAAGGCGTGGGAACACTGATCAG
Organism: Pogonophryne albipinna; assembly: GCA_028583405.1. Classification (NCBI taxonomy): domain Eukaryota; kingdom Metazoa; phylum Chordata; class Actinopteri; order Perciformes; family Artedidraconidae; genus Pogonophryne; species Pogonophryne albipinna. The sequence goes on from JAPTMU010000203.1 coordinate 42,411, forward strand.
ACCAAACCGGGTGACACTGACTTATAGAGTTGAGATTGCATCTTTGCCAGTGAGTTTCGGAAAAGGTAGATACAAGACAAAGAGATGTTGCACGCACGCACACACACACCACACACACACACACACACACGAGCACACACACACACACACACACGCACACACACACACGCACACACACACACACACGCACACACGCAACACACACATGCACACACACACACACGCACGCACACACACACGCACACACACGCACACACGCACACACACACACACATTTTGAAATCAGCAAAGTTAATGTTCAATTTCGTAGCCAGCGTCTGCTGGTCATAAGACTTGAACGCCTCGTGGTGCGTTCACAGTGCCGGCTTTCATCCCATCAGCAGCCTTGTGATCACAGGGTGAGGAACCCCCGCCCTTCCCCCCCTCTCCCCCCTCCCCCTCCCTCCCCCCCCCACCACACCTGAAGGACACTCAGAATCACAGCTAATAAGGAGTGGGGGGGAGGAGAGAGGGAGCCACATCACATGATATTTCTGCTAAGTAAGGGAGGAATGTCAGGAGCAGCGAGTTCAGAAGGACAGAAACACAGGAACTTCCTTTGGAGGGAACACAGGGATTTGAGCCTTTGCAGACCATTTACATGCACTAACACCGATAGCACACACTGCAGGAGAGGGGGACACCACAGAAAGCAGAATAGGGCCTCTTTAAGTCTGAAATCACAGTTCGCACTTCAGTAGAAATCTGTGAATCTGTAAAAGAAAATGTACTCTGTAGATAAGAGGATGACTAACTTTGGATTGTAGCGTTTGCAGACCATTTACATGCACTAAAACCTTAAAGAAACACCCAACATGAGGGGGGAATCCACAAAGAGCAGATAGTATCTTTTCTGCCCGGAAGAAACATCGTCCGGCCTTTTGGAGTCATAGCGAGCACGACCTTTGTTTTCTACCTCTCTGCTCTCCACCTCTCTCACCCTCCGTCTACCTGCATCCTCTGTCAGTGCGGCAGACGATGGAGAGATGAAGGGAAGTGTTGTGGGGCAGAAACGGTTTGGAGGCGGTGTTATTTTTAGATCCTTGCATCATCATCCCTCCCTTTCTCCCTCCCTTTCTCCCTCCGTTCTCCCTTCCTTTCTCCCTTCCGTTCTCCCCCCTTTCTCCCTCCCGTTCTCCCTTCCGTTCTCCCCCCTTTCTCCCTCCCTTTCTCCCTTCCGTTCTCCCTCCCTTTCTCCCTCCCTTTCTCCCTCCCTTTCTCCCTCCCGTTCCCCTTCCGTTCTCCCTCCCTTTCTCCCTCCCTTTCTCCCTTCCGTTCTCCCTCCCTTTCTCCCTCCCTTTCTCCCTCCCTTTCTCCCTCCCTTTCTCCCTCTCTTTCTCCCTCCCTTTCTCCCTCTCTTTCTCCCTCCCTTTCTCCCTCCCTTTCTCCCTCTCTTTCTCCCTCCCTTTTCCCTCTCTTTCTCCCTCCCTTTCTCCCTCCCTTTCTCCCTCCCTTTCTCCCCCCTCATAACCAGCCTTGAGAAAAACAAGCGCTGACGCTAACACAGGCACTGAACCGCACACACAGATCAGTGTGTCCGCCGCTTCACACACTCCAAACATCCAGGTCAGAAAGCACAGTCACACACACATGATGCATGACACACACACACACCACACACACACACACACACACACACACACACACACACACACACACACACACAGTCACATGATGTCTTTGTGTGCTCATGTCACTAATGCTAACACGGTTCAAAGGGGAACAATCATCACATTTATTCGAACGAAGTTAAAAATCGAAAGTCGATAACTTTGTTTGCAAAGTAAAATGTTAATTATTGCAAAAATATAATAATATATCTCATAATGCGGCCCATTTTTCTGCAGAATGAGTACTTCTACTTCTTATAATACGTTTAGTAGATTTTGCCGATAACGCTTCTGCACAGAAAGCACATGTGAACATTACACGGTCTTCTTCTCATGGCACAGAGTAAGGACTAAGACAAGGCAATGCCGTTAGCATCGACCCAGAAGTGCAAAGCAGTGTTTGAGTTCAGAGTGATTTAGTTTGATATCAAATATTATCTTACATTATTACACTATGAACACTATATAGTATACACTCTACAAACAGCAGTATAGGAAATGAACACACACGGCATCTATTGCACGTCTGTCCGTCCTGGGAGAGGGATCCCTCCTCTGTTGCTCTCCCTGAGGTTTCTCCCATGTTCCCTTTAAACTGAGGGTCTAAGGACAGAGGGTCTGAGGACAGAGGGTCTGAGGACAGAGGGTCTAAGGACAGAGGGTCTAAGGACAGAGGGTCTGAGGACAGAGGGTCTAAGGACAGAGGGTCTGAGGACAGAGGGTCTAAGGACAGAGGGTCTGAGGACAGAGGGTCTAAGGACAGAGGGTCTAAGGACAGAGGGTCTGAGGACAGAGGGTCTGAGGACAGAGGGTCTAAGGACAGAGTGTCTAAGGACAGAGGGTCTAGGGACAGAGGGTCTAAGGACAGAGGGTCTGAGGACAGAGGGTCTGAGGACAGAGGGTCTAAGGACAGAGGGTCTAAGGACAGAGGGTCTGAGGACAGAGGGTCTAAGGACAGAGGGTCTGAGGACAGAGGGTCTAAGGATAGAGGGTCTGAGGACAGAGGGTCTAAGGACAGAGGGTCTAAGGACAGAGGGTCTAAGGACAGAGGGTCTAAGGACAGAGGGTGTCGTATTGTCATACTGATATTCTGTACAAACTGTGAAGTCCACTGAGACAAATGTAACATTGTGATATTGGGCTCTATAAATAAACATTGATTGATTGACACACACACACACACACACACACACACACACACACACACACACACACACACACACACACACACACACACACACACACACACACACACACACTGCTTGTAGTGCTTTCTCTGATGCTCAGAGACGTTTTACAATCAGAACAGAAACAGTGCAAAGAAAACAGATATGATACATATAGTATATAGTTTGCTCCAGTGTCTCCAGAGTGACGTTGGTGATACTCGTTCCACTTTTCTTTATCAATGCATCAGAGACTCTGTGTCGAGGCCGGCTGCTTTCTGACACACTTTGGATTTATGAAACTCCTCTGGGAAATAAATGAACTCTCCTTGAGGGATCGTCTCTCTCTCTCTGCGCCTCGGCTTGACACAAACCGCCTCTTCACAGTCACACCAAATCAGAATTAGTATTGGTTTGGACACAAGCTGGTTCGCTGGGTTTGAAAACACGTCGTCTTCAGGGTCAAGTGATATCTGCCGTCACGTGGGCGAGCGCAGATTCAATCACTGAGGTTTGTTTCCCCGGCTGTGAGCAGAGCACAGAGACTGCAGGGAGTCCTTCAGATGAATGCATACTGCAAAGTGTAAGGCTGCACACTTACATACATCTGATTGAAATTGACAGATGGACTTCAGCGAGGGCTCACAGCACATTCCTCTGAATATTTTGCACATCTCTGTTTAAAGCGACCTCTTTTTGGCAACCACTGCCTTTATTGATATATTTATGTTTTAAAACCACTTTATAAATATTGTTTTTGTTAACCAGTGCCTTTATTTATCCAGATTAAGGCATAGAGAGTGTAATAGAATAACAGCGCTGTAATCCCCATCATGTCTGACCCCCCCCCCCCCCCCTTTATTGTCAGGCTGTCAGCTGGAGTTCAGTCAATAGTTATGGTCTGTTCTACCCTTTGTACTGCTGTCATCCGACACACACACACACACACACACATACACACACCACACACACACACATACGCACACACACACACACACACACACACACACAACACACACACACCACACACACACACATACACACACACACATACACACACAAAATCCATCACTCCACAGACAGACTGCCGAATAAAAACTTGTAATGGAGTGTTTTAAGACCATAGTATTTTTACTTTCTTCTTCCACCTCTGCTGTAGACACACACACACACACACACACACACACACACACACACACACACACACACACACACACACACACAACAAACACGGTTAACGGAGTGTTTTGAGACCATAGTATTGCTACTTAAAGGATCTTCTTCCACCTATGCAGTAGACACACACACACACACTCCGTGTCTTCCTGCAGACTGAAGCGTCTCCCTGAGGTTTGTTCCTCAGGTTTGTCGGCAGATGTCTGATCAGCTGAGGAACAGTGTATGCTAACAAGTGGATGCTGCTCCGCTCTGCAGGGAGGAACACTGACGCTGTGTGTGTTCTCACACACACTGATGCTGAGCAGAGGAGAGACGGATTAGATGGTATCTTAGTAACCTGCCTCGCTTATTGACTCCATTTTGTAGCCCGTTGTGTCTCCACGCCTCGAGGCAACAGACAGGAGAGTGGAGAAGAAAATAAAGAAAGGACAGAAGTAAGGACACTTATAGGGATATAGAGTATTCAAAATAAATCATTCTTTAATCGTTACACATTCGGAGTCCCCCGTCCGTCCCGAAACATCCTAATTGCATGTGTTTACTTTAAATATTGTCAAAGTGAGAGTGTTCCTACAGTGGTGCACGGATGTCGTATTTCTGTAGTAGCCCTCGACTGATTCTACCTAAGCGTCTAAAGCTAAAGATTTGGTGTCTTAGTCAACAAATACATTTTAAACAGATAACTCATGGACTCAAGGAGTTAGCATTATAGCGGTAAATATGTTTTGAATTCAGTCAAAATCAGCACAGGGAAGCTTGTAGAAACTGGAGCATGTGACTCAAAACGTCACCACCTCCACCGCTAAGCTAAAGGCGGCTAATGTTCGTCGTGATGATGTTGAGCATAGTCCCATTCAGACACTTATAACAGATTTCAATTAAGTAATAATAAGTTACCCTATTAGCCTAGCATCGTTGAGTCTTGTTTTTTTTTTTGTTATATATATTAGCCTTCCTTATACTGTATTGAGCCTCACCCACCTCCAATGGACTCCTATGCCTAGCTTAATGGCACCTCAGCAGTGCCACAACCAGTCCATAATCCGTACTTCATCCAGTTTGGACTTGAACTCCAAGGTTCCCAAACACAACTGATTTAGCTACTGCTGTCTTGGATATAGCTAATCATTTCCAATGCGTATACTCCTCAGTGTGGAACAAAGACAACACTGGCCTTTCCTTAAATAGAGGAATGTAGAGAAGTGTGAAGCACGCTGTGAGCCTCTCCGCTCACACCGGGTTCAATTATGGACGGAAAGAGCAGGTTCGTGTAACAAAGGCGTTTATTAGCTCCAAACAAAAGTATCCACGGGTCTCCAACGTTGCCCGTGTGGCAACCTTCACATGTCCTTTTGCCACCTTCCCGGATCCCGCCTACTGCAAAACAGACCAGAACCAGACCAGAAGGAGCCACTCCCTTCACTCCAGCAGCCGGCGCCCTAACCACACCCTCTGCCACACACGCCTCTTCTTGCAATTGATAAAATCAGTGTTACATCTCAGCTATAACCGCCATGCATTTCTTTAATTAAACTCTCCAAAAGGATTTCATGGTCAAGAGTCACACGAGGACCGTGTCATCCATCAGGGAAATTACCACATCAACACTGGCTCAAAGAAACACGGTACTAAACATGTCTTTGAAACAATGAATGTTCAAAGCTTCTGCGGTGTGGAGAGAAAAGCTAGTGGCGTTATATTGAACAAACAAAAAGTGTTTTTCATTGTCTCTCATAACTCTTGGCAAGAAAGGAAACAAGTTCAAAAGAGACAGTTAGATATTGATATATATATAAGTGCAATTTCACTTTTTAAAGATTCTGGTGGAAAAGCTTGTCTGTGTTTCTCTTTCTATGGTAAATGGATATAGATATATACTTTATACTTTATACAGCAATATCTGTCAGCTTTTTTCAATTGAAATGAATGAAGGCAGATGAGGACTCTTTAAAGTAGAGACACTACATACTGATATACACCTGAACATCAGCAGGAGAGGACTCTTTAAAGTAGAGACACTACATACTGATATACACCTGAACATCAGCAGGAGAGGACTCTTTAAAGTAGAGACACTACATACTGATATACACCTGAACATCAGCAGGAGAGGACTCTTTAAAGTAGAGACACTACATACTGATATACACCTGAACATCAGCAGGAGAGGACTCTTTAAAGTAGAGACACTACATACTGATATACACCTGAACATCAGCAGGAGAGGACTCTTTAAAGTAGAGACACTACATACTGATATACACCTGAACATCAGCAGGAGAGGACTCTTTAAAGTAGAGACACTACATACTGATATACACCTGAACATCAGCAGGAGAGGACTCTTTAAAGTAGAGACACTACATACTGATATACACCTGAACATCAGCAGGAGAGACTCTTTAAAGTAGAGACACTACATACTGATATACACCTGAACATCAGCAGGAGAGGACTCTTTAAAGTAGAGACACTACATACTGATATACACCTGAACATCAGCAGGAGAGGACTCTTTAAAGTAGAGACACTACATACTGATATACACCTGAACATCAGCAGGAGAGGACTCTTTAAAGTAGAGACACTACATACTGATATACACCTGAACATCAGCAGGAGAGGACTCTTTAAAGTAGAGACACTACATACTGATATACACCTGAACATCAGCAGGAGAGGACTCTTTAAAGTAGAGACACTACATACTGATATACACCTGAACATCAGCAGGAGAGGACTCTTTAAAGTAGAGACACTACATACTGATATACACCTGAACATCAGCAGGAGAGGACTCTTTAAAGTAGAGACACTACATACTGATATACACCTGAACATCAGCAGGAGAGGACTCTTTAAAGTAGAGACACTACATACTGATATACACTGAACATCAGCAGGAGAGGACTCTTTAAAGTAGATACACTACATACTGATATACACCTGAACATCAGCAGGAGAGGACTCTTTAAAGTAGAGACACTACATACTGATATACACCTGAACATCAGCAGGAGAGGACTCTTTAAAGTAGAGACACTACATACTGATATACACCTGAACATCAGCAGGAGAGGACTCTTTAAAGTAGAGACACTACATACTGATATACACCTGAACATCAGCAGGAGAGGACTCTTTAAAGTAGAGACACTACATACTGATATACACCTGAACATCAGCAGGAGAGGACTCTTTAAAGTAGAGACACTACATACTGATATACACCTGAACATCAGCAGGAGAGGACTCTTTAAAGTAGAGACACTACATACTGATATACACCTGAACATCAGCAGGAGAGGACTCTTTAAAGTAGAGACACTACATACTGATATACAACTGAACATCAGCAGGAGGGACTCTTTAAAGTAGAGACACTACATACATACACCTGAACATCAGCAGGAGAGGACTCTTTAAAGTAGAGACACTACATACTGATATACACCTGAACATCAGCAGGAGAGGACTCTTTAAAGTAGAGACTACATAGATATACACCTGATCATCAGCAGGAGAGGACTCTTTAAAGTAGAGACACTACATACTGATATACACCTGAACATCAGCAGGAGAGGACTCTTTAAAGTAGAGTCACTACATACTGATATACACCTGATCATCAGCAGGAGAGGACTCTTTAAAGTAGTCACACTACATACTGATATACACCTGAACATCAGCAGGAGAGGACTCTTTAAAGTAGAGACACTACATACTGATATACACCTGAACATCAGCAGGAGAGGACTCTTTAAAGTAGAGTCACTACATACTGATATACACCTGAACATCAGCAGGAGAGGACTCTTTAAAGTAGAGACACTACATACTGATATACACCTGAACATCAGCAGGAGAGGACTTTAAAGTAGAGACACTACATACTGATATACACCTGAACATCAGCAGGAGAGGACTCTTTAAAGTAGAGACACTACATACTGATATACACCTGAACATCAGCAGGAGAGGACTCTTTAAAGTAGAGACACTACATACTGATATACACCTGAACATCAGCAGGAGAGGACTCTTTAAAGTAGAGACACTACATACTGATATACACCTGAAGATCAGCAGGAGAGGACTCTTTAAAGTAGAGACACTACATACTGATATACACCTGAACATCAGCAGGAGAGGACTCTTTAAAATAGAGACACTACATAACGTGAAAGAAACGTTTATTTGCAGTAAATCTGGATTTAAAAATGTTTGTAAAAAGAAATGCAGGTAATTGCTTTTAATATACATGTTATGTTCATCTTTAGATTTTGTATTTTCTAAATTGGATGTAGCGTATCTGTACGTCCACATTATGTATGCATTAATCTTTGTATCGTTGTGTGTTGAGAAGCTGTCTGACTTCATTGTAGAATAGCACAGATTGAGAAAGCCCCGAGGCACATTGAGTAGAACTGTTTGAAAAAGACTCATCATAGCATCACCGCAGGGTTGACGTGACATTATGGGATGACAGTGTTTCCTTGTTCGTAAATGACCCGCTCGCTCTAAATATAAACTCTGACGACAGCAGCTCTTTGAGGCTATAAAGGGCTTTTATTAAATATTACAAAACATCTGTAGAGTTCAGGTTATTATGTTACCATACACACACATCACAGTCATTAAGTGTGGTAACAACACAGGGTTTCAAAGCTATACAAATAAATACTAAACTAAGCTAATACTACTGTAAGGATGCTTTTTCATGAGAAGAATTCCACATACATTTACTCAAGTACAATGTTGAGGTACTTGTAATTTACTTGAGCATTTCCATTTTATGCTACTGTACTTTACTCCACTACAGTTCAGAGGTACATGGTGTACTTCTCCTCCACTACATGTATTTAATCCCTTTAGTTACTTCACAGATCTGGATGAATGATGTGAAATCTAACCAAGTGTTAAATCAGACTTTAGTTCCACCTGGAGTAAATCCACCAGCTACCCTGCAGTCTACAAAGTCATTCAGACTAGCTGCACCTTCACCAGCTTTGAGAACACTTTCATGATCAATCATTATAAAACATATCATATATATTATTCTGAAATGGACCAATCTGCACAACGACTACTTTCACTGTCTTTCACTATATTTTGATGAGAATACTTTTCTACTTTCACTTGAGGAACATTTTGAATGCAGGACTTTTACTGTAACAGAGTATTCCTACACTCTGGTACTTCTACTTTTACTCAAGTACAAGATCTGAGTACTTCTACTTTTACTCAAGTAAAATCTGAGTACTTCTACTTTTACTCAAGTACAAGATCTGAGTACTTCTACTTTTACTCAAGTACAAGATCTGAGTACTTCTACTTTTACTCAAGTACAAGATCTGAGTACTTCTACTTTTACTCAAGTACAAGACTGAGTACTTCTACTTTTACTCAAGTACAAGATCTGAGTACTTCTACTTTTACTCAAGTACAAGATCTGAGTACTTCTACTTTTACTACAAGATCTGACTACTTCTACTTTTACTCAAGTACAAGAGCTGAGTACTTCTACTTTTACTCAAGTACAAGATCTGAGTACTTCTACTTTTACTCAAGTACAAGATCTGAGTACTTCTACTTTTACTCAAGTACAAGATCTGAGTACTTGATGATAAGTCGATGAGTATTACAGGAAATGATTATGCTACTTTTTATTTGTATTTGTTTGGAATTCGTAGCTTTTCTTTGTTGTTTTTTTATTTTCACTCTAAATCTAATGATGTAATCTTGGCGCCTGGGTAACGGTTATGTCCTTAACAGTTTAAAACAATGTTTATTCTCTTTAAGATGTTAATAAAGTTGAAGTTAATTTGTATAATCTTTGTCAGCATTTTGTCATTTTTTCAACTGGTCTTTATTAGAGTTGAAATCTCGAATCACTGACGTTCGAACTTCACTTCCTCTCTAACGCTCCCGCCTCTTCTCGTTTGCAGGTCTTCTCCATTGTGATCTTCGGATGCATCGCCAACGAGGGCTACATCAACCGGCCCGACACGGCGGAGGAGTTCTGCATCTTCAACAAGAACCAGAACGCCTGTAACTATGGTGTCTTCATGGGCTCCATGGCCTTCCTCTGCTGCCTCGCCTTCCTCGCTCTGGACGTCTACTTCCCCCAGATCAGCAGCGTGAAGGACCGCAAGAAGGCCGTGCTGGCCGACATCGGGCTGTCAGGTAAAGGAAGGATCAGGCTTCACCTTATGGCTTGAGAATGAGGGTGGATGAATTGCAAACAGAGATGGCAAAAGTTCACACATCCTTTACTCAAGTAGAAGTACAGATACTTTTGTGTAAAATACTCTGGTGAAAGTAGAAGTACTGACTAAACTCCTTTACTCAAGTGAAAGTAAAGAGGCTTTGAAATGTACTTCAGTAAAAAGTACCCATAACTAGCAGCTGTTTTAAAGAGTACCTGACCTCCCTTTATATGAATAGAACAATAATGTCATTGTTAGCTAATGAATGTTTCCATGCTGAACAACGGCAACATGACAACGTTTCCATTGGTCCCTCTTCTTTAGAGAAGACCAGGAAATGATGGATACACGGATCGTGTTCAAATCAATAGGCACGCAATGACTCTAAAGAATAATGATCACGCCACCAAACACACATTCAGACTAAAGGAACCAGCTGTTTGGGAAATGAGAGAAGTAGAAAGTACAGGTATTTGGGTTCAACAAGTAAGAAGTAGAAAGTTCAGGTATTTGGGTTCAACATGTAAGAAGTAGAAAGTACAGGTATTTGGGTTCAACATGTGAGAAGTAGAAAGTACAGGTATTTGTGTTCAACATGTAAGAAGTAGAAAGTACAGGTATTTGGGTTCAACATGTAAGAAGTAGAAAGTACAGGTATTTGGGTTCAACATGTAAGAAGTAGAAAGTACAGGTATTTGGGTTCAACATGTAAGAAGTAGAAAGTACAGGTATTTGGGTTCAACATGTAAGAAGTAGAAAGTACAGGTATTTGAGTTCAACATGTAAGAAGTAGAAAGTACAGGTATTTGAGTTCAACATGTAAGAAGTAGAAAGTACAGGTATTTGGGTTCAACATGTAAGAAGTAGAAAGTACAGGTATTTGGGTTCAACATGTAAGAAGTAGAAAGTACAGGTATTTGAGTTCAACATGTAAGAAGTAGAAAGTACAGGTATTTGAGTTCAACATGTAAGAAGTAGAAAGTACAGGTATTTGAGTTCAACATGTGAGAAGTAGAAAGTACAGGTATTTGGGTTCAACATGTAAGAAGTAGAAAGTACAGGTATTTGTGTTCAACATGTGAGAAGTAGAAAGTACAGGTATTTGTGTTCAACATGTAAGAAGTAGAAAGTACAGGTATTTGGGTTCAACATGTAAGAAGTAGAAAGTACAGGTATTTGGGTTCAACATGTAAGAAGTAGAAAGTACAGGTATTTGGGTTCAACATGTAAGAAGTAGAAAGTACAGGTATTGGTTCAACATGTAAGAAGTAGAAAGTACAGGTATTTGAGGTTCAACATGTAAGAAGTAGAAAGTACAGGTATTTGAGCTTCAACATGTAAGAAGTAGAAAGTACAGGTATTTGGGTTCAACATGTAAGAAGTAGAAAGTACAGGTATTTGGGTTCAACATGTAAGAAGTAGAAAGTACAGGTATTTGAGTTCAACATGTAAGAAGTAGAAAGGTACAGGTATTTGAGTTCAACATGTAAGAAGTAGAAAGTACAGGTATTTGTGTTCAAAATGTAAGAAGTAGAAAGTACAGGTATTTGTGTTCAACATGTAAGAAGTAGAAAGTACAGGTATTTGAGTTCAACATGTAAGAAGTAGAAAGTACAGGTATTTGTGTTCAACATGTAAGAAGTAGAAAGTACAGGTATTTGTGTTCAACATGTAAGAAGTAGAAAGTACAGGTATTTGTGTTCAACATGTAAGAAGTAGAAAGTACAGGTATTTGAGTTCAACATGTAAGAAGTAGAAAGTACAGGTATTTGTGTTCAACATGTAAGAAGTAGAAAGTACAGGTATTTGTGTTCAAAATGTAAGAAGTAGAAAGTACAGGTATTTGTGTTCAACATTTAAGAAGTAGAAAGTACAGGTATTTGTGTTCAACATGTAAGAAGTAGAAAGTACAGGTATTTGTGTTCAACATGTAAGAAGTAGAAAGTACAGGTATTTGAGTTCAACATGTAAGAAGTAGAAAGTACAGGTATTGTGTTCAACATGTAAGAAGTAGAAAGTACAGATATTTGTGTTCAACATGTAAGAAGTAGAAAGTACAGGTATTTGAGTTCAACATGTAAGAAGTAGAAAGTACAGGTATTTGGGTTCAACATGTAAGAAGTAGAAAGTACAGGTATTTGAGTTCAACATGTAAGAAGTAGAAAGTACAGGTATTTGAGTTCAACATGTAAGAAGTAGAAAGTACAGGTATTTGTGTTCAACATGTAAGAAGTAGAAAGTACAGGTATTTGTGTTCAACATGTAAGAAGTAGAAAGTACAGGTATTTGTGTTCAACATGTAAGAAGTAGAAAGTACAGGTATTTGAGTTCAACATGTAAGAAGTAGAAAGTACAGGTATTTGTGTTCAACATGTAAGAAGTAGAAAGTACAGGTATTTGTGTTCAACATGTAAGAAGTAGAAAGTACAGATATTTGTGTTCAACATGTAAGAAGTAGAAAGTACAGGTATTTGAGTTCAACATGTAAGAAGTAGAAAGTACAGGTATTTGTGTTCAACATGTAAGAAGTAGAAAGTACAGGTATTGTGTTCAACATGTAAGAAGTAGAAAGTACAGATATTTGTGTTCAACATGTAAGAAGTAGAAAGTACAGGTATTTGAGTTCAACATGTAAGAAGTAGAAAGTACAGGTATTTGGGTTCAACATGTAAGAAGTAGAAAGTACAGGTATTTGAGTTCAACATGTAAGAAGTAGAAAGTACAGGTATTTGGGTTCAACATGTAAGAAGTAGAAAGTACAGGTATTTGAGTTCAACATGTGAGAAGTAGAAAGTACAGGTATTTGTGTTCAAAATGTAAGAAGTAGAAAGTACAGGTATTTGTGTTCAACATGTAAGAAGTAGAAAGTACAGGTATTTGAGTTCAACATGTAAGAAGTAGAAAGTACAGGTATTTGTGTTCAACATGTAAGAAGTAGAAAGTACAGGTATTTGTGTTCAACATGTAAGAAGTAGAAAGTACAGATATTTGTGTTCAACATGTAAGAAGTAGAAAGTACAGGTATTTGAGTTCAACATGTAAGAAGTAGAAAGTACAGGTATTTGGGTTCAACATGTAAGAAGTAGAAAGTACAGGTATTTGAGTTCAACATGTAAGAAGTAGAAAGTACAGGTATTTGGGTTCAACATGTAAGAAGTAGAAAGTACAGGTATTTGAGTTCAACATGTAAGAAGTAGAAAGTACAGGTATTTGAGTTCAACATGTGAGAAGTAGAAAGTACAGGTATTTGTGTTCAAAATGTAAGAAGTAGAAAGTACAGGTATTTGAGTTCAACATGTAAGAAGTCAAAGTATCAGGCTTCATGTTGGGAAAATACTGAATGTACTCTTCCAATATCAGAGCAGCACATGATAACAAGCAGTCAAGTACACTCAGGTTCAGACTTCACCTGCAATAGGGCTTGAGAACATGCTTGAGAATGAGGAACCAGGCGGATGAATGTGACGCAGCATCTTTTCCTTTGGTTTTAAGACTAGTTTCTCTGACAGTTTAATATTCCTTTTACACATGTATCACTGAACACTTCTGAACAAACAGAGAGCTGCAGGAATGAGTCCTAAAGCATCCTAAAAATGTCACACTACCAACTAAAGATCTAGAGAAGTGTATATCATCAGCATAACAACGAGGAAGCTAATGTACTTTCAGGTTGCTCACTCTTCTGGGTCTGCTTCCTCGTGGTTGATTGCACTTATTGTAAGTTGCTGTGGATAAAAAGCATCAGAATAAATAATCAAAATGTTTCTTTGTGATATTTATTTAACGCCAAGTAGGTTGAGACAAAATGTAATACTTCAGGTGGTGTTTGTTGTATTTCAATCATTATTCTAAGACTTTCTTTGTGTATTTATCTCTCTCTTTGCAGCGTTCTGGTCCTTCATGTGGTTCGTGGGTTTCTGTTTCTTGGCCAATCAGTGGCAGGTGACCAATCACGAGGACAACCCTCTGAGGGAGGGGGGCGACGCCGCCCGGGCCGCCATCACCTTCTCCTTCTTCTCCATCTTCACCTGGGTAAGAGCCACACACATCTATGGTGTAACACAACACAACAGCTGCCCCCTGGTGGAGATGGAGGGTATAACAAGTCACTGACAACTAGAGAAGCTGAGAAATAGTGACTGTTAGAAACATCTCCCTGGTCCCCGGCTTGAGCTTCAACCTCAGGATCCATGTATCTGTGATCCTCTCCAGAATGGAAGGAGTCATCACATACAGAGCATCAACTAGTTCCTGAACAGTGTCCTTCACATGCTGATATCCAAGAGAGGGAGTTACACAGTCACAAGATGGAGGAATAGAAAGCAGTATTCAATGTTTACTTCAGATTAGCTCTACGTCAGAAATGAGCATGCTTGTCATATGTCTATCTCCATAGAGGCTGAATCATCATGTTAATCACATAGCTACTGTATCATCTGCCTCAAACAGTCCTGATGCTCTTCTAGGTAATCACACATCCTGTCATGTTCACAGCTACAGTTGGGATGCCTTTGTTATCATGTTACTCTCACGTTGGAAGAGGACATTCAGTGTTTTCCCAACAGTGACCAACTATTTGATCATTGGTAAAAAGGACATTTTTCATGTAGAAATGCAGCCTCTCAACTATGGGGATTTCCTGCCTTTTTCTGTTTTATATCATAATAAAAGGAATATCTTGCGGTTAAAGACTGACGGACATGGTGGACAATATGTCTTCAGTTTGTCTGTCCATCAATTATCGTAAACGCAAGTGTTCTCCATCTTCTCCTGGGTAAGAGCCCACACACATCTCAGCAGACACAACACAACTCCTGCCCCCTGGTGGAAATGGAGGGCATAACAAGCCAGAAAGCTAGATCTGCAACAATTACAAAGATAATGGCCATCTGATTTTCAGTTTGTCCTGAAAAAATGGCGAAAATATATTTTTACAGACACTCATATATGGAGACTTCCTTCTTCTCTGTTTTATACAATGATAAAGTGAACATATGTGCGTTATTTGACAGACAAAACTTTAAGAAACTGGGATGGAAATTATGTTCTCTGGTTTTCTGTCCATCGATTATCGTGAACACAATGTCTCAGAAATATCTTGAGGACATTTCTTTAATTTAGGAAAAACGTCCACTTAGGAGGAACTGATTAGAAACCTGGGGGTCAAGAATTTAATTCCTCCTTTATTATCTTTTGAAAGTTCTCTCACATCTTCTTTTTAGTCACTGTTTGGATCCGTGTGTTGTTTCTTTGATTCAATCTAAATTCAATTTAGGCAAAAACTTCCACTTGGACTTACTGTAAGGATTTGGGGATCAAAGGACCCTCGTATTTGGCCAAAACTCAAGAACTCTTAGGTTAATCTTGACAATTTTGCACAAATATCTAATAGTGACATGTGCGTTTCTATAATTCAGTTTGAATTCAATTCATACACAAACTTCCACTTGGACTTTAAGATAAAATTATCAAAATGTGGCGATCAAAGGTCCCTCGTATTTGGACCAAACTCAAGAACTCATACGCTAATTATGACGATTGTTTTCCAATGATCTAATAGAATAAAACATTTTGGAAAGAGATGGATGTTAAATGGAAATTGATTGGTTGGAGGAGACAAGGCGGTTCTTCATATTCACAATTTTAAAGTTATATATGACCTATAAAACATAATTTTAATTCCTCTTTGATGAGTTTTTGGAAATGTGTAGGACTTGATGGATCTTTTTTTGGCTAGTGTTTTGATGTGTGTGATTGTGTTTGTTTCTGTAATTCAAATTACATTTAGGCAGAAACTTACACTTGGACTTAAGGATGAAATTATTAAAAGTTGGCGGTCAAAGAGTCACTCTTATTTGGCCAAAGGTCAAGAACTCCTCTGCTAATTATGACGTTTATTACACAAATATCTAATAGAATAAAAATGATAAAGGAATGCTAATCTGCACATATTTTTGGATGCAAGACGATAATTCTAGCACACAAAGCAATTTGTATAGATTAATTGGTTAATTGGCTAGTTGCAAAGATTCACAGTTAACCAATGATGGAGACGACCATGAGTTGCAGCCCCACTGAACTTCCTTTCAACTTTGAACTCTTCCTCAATTAGCTAATGAAAAAGCAGAGGTTTTGACTCATTTTCTCCATCTTCTTTGGATGTGTGTACATGTAAACTCATGAGCCTTTATTCCCACAGGGCGCTCAGGCTCTCTTCTCTATGGAGAAGTTAAAGAATGTGTCGTTTGAAGAGGAATACACCAAGCTGTTCCCCCCCCAGCCCCATCAGCCACTTGTCTGATTCTGTCACACACACACACACACACACACACACACACACACACACACACACACACACACACACACACACACACACACACACACACACACACACACACACACACACACACACACACACACACACACACATGCTTACATGACAATCCAGCAGTGTGAGCCCCAGTTGTTGGGTCATTGTTGTTGTTTTTGGTTAAATATTGTTTTCCTGATTGTAATGTTGTGCAGGTGGGTTGATCACTCGTCACGATGACTCAACACCTTTTTTTGCCAAATGCTGAGATTTTCTAGCGTTAAACACCATCTTGAATTCCTTTAATCTCTTTTGGAGATCCGTGAGTTTTTAAATTGCATCTCACCAAAAAGAATTGAGAGCTCAAGTAGTCAAACGATTTAGAAGAAAGCATGTAAACAAAACGTTTTTACTTCATATTCAAAGTTTGCCAGTGTGTGTTTGTGTCCAGGGTTTACAGAGTGATTGATGCTTTGCTTTTTATTTGTAACGTAGGATTTATTAGGGTTGGTTTTTATACGCAACAACTCTGATTAAAACTTAACCCAGCGCTTTGCTTGATGCTGTAAAAGGTTTTGTATTTTTTCTGCTTTTTGATAAAATTACATTCAAAAGATTTTCTCTTCATTCTCCTGACTCCATATTCACTGATTCCACTGTTCACAGTCTTTATGCTAAGCTAGGCTAAGCTAAGCTATGCTAACCAAAGTTACCAGCTGCTGCCGCATATTGCACAGACAAAAAATAAGGTGTTATCAGTATTTTCTAACTCAAAAGTCCAGAAGTGTAATTTCCTAAAACGTCAAAATACATTTGTTGTATCAAAGTATTCCGTATTTTCACATCCATGCTTTCCCATAAAGCAGACCGTTTTAAGACATTTGATTAAAGTTTTGAATGACTTTGAAGCATATGCACTGTTCTGATTTTAATTGCTTTATGCATGTTATTGGGTTATTAAGTTATAAGTTATTATACCAAATTCCACAATAACCAATAACAATCAGATTTTTTTGACGGTTTTTTCTTTGTTATTATATCAGACAATTACTGACTTTAATATTATGCAACCAACAAGCTGGTTGATGTTGAAAGACAGACTGAAGAGTTAAAGTGAACCACATTAGATCTAAAGGACCCGAGACACTCAGTAAACTAAACCTTAATAAATCCTTCCATCGTTTAGTCGTCTTATTTAGACATTTGTTGAAACCGCCATCTTTAAATCCACTAGTGACCTGATTTCAGGATGACAACCAAAAACACATTCAAAAACTATTGACTTCATGCTGACTCATTCCCAGGTTCACTGTCCTTTCTGCTTCCTGTACAACAAACTCTCTGACTGAATATCTCGCTAAAACTACACTCTCTGCTACCATTATCCTCCATCTTTATTCGCCCTTCCTCCTCCATCCTCCATACACTATGTTGAAAGACAAAAGAAAGACTGAAGACACTTGTCAGCATCCTCCATTTTTGTATTCTTCAGCGGGGTATTTACTGACGTGTTTTATATCGTAGAACTAAAATCTCTTGAGCTTGTGTTAACCACCGTTATATTTCAGGATAACAACGAAAAACACATTCAGTAAACCATTGAAGGGGACAGGAAATGCTAAAATGTGGACTCATTCCCAGGTTCAGTTACTGCTGAAACTACTGAATTTCCCCACGGGGATTAATAAAGGTCCATCTTATATATCTCTTACATATCTTATATCTTATAGTTCTTCACACTGGCCTTTCTGCTTCTTGTAGAACTAACTCTCTGACTGAATATCTCGCTAAAACTAATCACCAGCTTTTCACTTCGACTAATCAATGTTTCCTTCTCTTTCTCCCCCCCCCTTCTCTCTTTCCTTCCGCTCTAACACTCTCCGCTACCATTATCCTCCATATTTTTTCAACCTTCCTCCTCCTTCTTCCTCCCCCAAGGCTGGTCAGTCCTTCCTGGGCTTCCAGAGATACAAACTGGGTGCCGACTCGGCTCTTTTCTCCCAGGAATACACAGACCCCAGCCAGGACGCAGCGGGGGGGCCGTACACCTCCTTCGGGGGGGGGGAGGACCTGGAGAGCCCCGTCGGAGGAGGAGGAGGAGGGGGGGCGGCGGCGGCCAATAGCGAGGCTGCGTTCGACGGCAGCGGAGGGTACCAACGTCAAGACTACTGAGGGAGAAATAGTGAGGGGGGGGGGGAAGTTACCCATCGTTTCTCACTTAGAATCAGAGTTAAATTGGTGGTAAAATAGAAACAACACCGGTCCAAATGGGTTGTTTTGACACGAGTTTAAAGTAAAAAAAACGCCAGAAATCTGTGGAAGTTTTACTTGTAACAGAGTATCTTTACTATTATTTAAGTATAAGACATTTGAAAGATAAATGGACAAAAACAATGTGCATTTCCTACGGCAAAGGACACGTGATTTTAGTTTGGATTAATAACCTAGAAGTACAGATGTCAACTTCAAGGTTAAGTTACCAATAGTTCCTAACTTAGAATCAAAGTCAATTGGGGGTAATATAGAAACAATACCACTCCCAATGGGTTGTTTTGACCTGAATTTAATGTAAAAAACGCAAAAATCTGTTGTTAAAAGTACAAAACAAAGCATTTTTACTTGTAACAGAGTATTTTTACTATTATTTAAGTAAAATATCTTAGTACTTCTTCCACTACTGCAAACATCTAAAGTTAAATGGAAAAAAATGCAAATTAAATGTATTCGGGCAAAGGACACCTGATTTTAGTTTGGGTTAATAACCCAGAAGTACAGGGGTCAACATCCAGGTTAAGTTACCCATAGTTCTTAGAAACACAATATCATTGCACTTGGGGTATTATAGAAACAATGTCCCAATGGGTTGTTTTGACCTGAGTTTAACCATAAAAACACAAAAAATCTGTTGTTAAATATACAAAACACTGAATGTTTTACTTGTAATTAAGTGAAATGTCTTAGAACTTCTACAAAAACAATCTGCAAATGACTTGTATTAGGGCAAAGGACATGAGTTTAGAAGTACAGGGGTCAACATCCAGGTTAAGTTGCCAATAGTTCCTAACTTAGAATCAGAATTCAATTGGGGGTCAAATAGAAACAATACAAGTTCAAATGGGTTGTTTTGACCTGAATTTAACCAATTTGGGCTGAAGTGTCTCAGGGACACAACGACATGCTGACTGCAGTGGGGTTTGAACCTGTGCTCCCCTGATCCGAACACCAACGAACTAGTCCACTGTGCCATACGCCTCCCTAAACATCGCATTGTGCGGCAATACCAGAACCAATGGGTTGTTTTGAGCAGAGTTTACTGTAAAAACACAAAGAAAAACCTTGTTAAATGTACAAGACAATGAGAATATGATATTTATAATGAAAAAGGAGACACATATTGCTAACAACCAGTAGCAAATAGTCACATGCTCGTTTAAAAATGATCTATACTAGCCTTTAATGTGTTATTGTTGTGTTTAAATGCAACAATTCTGCATTTATCTGGGGGCGAAAGTTGGTGGACTTCATACTTGCAACATTTCAGTTATTCCATAAAAGTCTGAATAATCTCTGAATTAGAAAATGTGGGTAACTTTCCAGATTTTGGGGAGAAAATGTCGATTATTTGGTGAATAAATTGTGAGGTTTGCAGAAAGACAGGTCAATGCTGGTGACCACATTGCCTTCATCCTCCAGCAAAATGACTGCGATCAGTGTCACACACACACACACACACACACACACACACACACACACACACACACACACACACACACACACACACACACACACACACACACACACACACTATTTATTGTGGAATACATTGACAATGTCACAAAGGAGCGATAGAGAGTAAAATGTGTATGAATATTTTCTGGAGAAGAAGTTACTCTGCTGCAATAAATCAGCAAAGTCACTAGGGGGAGATGGAGAGCAAAAGTGTGTGTATTCAGATGAAAAAAAAGAAGTAATTACACACATACTCTCAGTTTAAAAATGCTCTGAGGACCAGTCTGAAACTTTGAGAGAAGCTTTTAAACAACCACTGGAGGCCATTACAGTCAAAACAAATTGACAACCGGCCTAAATGTCCTCACTCTGCAAAATAGTCCTCACTCCAAAGGTTAATAACCTGTGTGTGTCCTCACAAAGATAGCAGTACAAACACACACACACAAGCACATTTTAACACAGGTTTTTCTGCAGTTTAAACTCCTTAAAGGTGCGTTGCAGGATCTCAAGCAGTGGCATATCTGGCAACTAATCCCCTCACCTGTAAAAACGACAGTGTGTGTGTGTTTTTTTTTTACGTGTGGCTGTTGGAAAGTGTGTTTTTGTTTCTTGTTTCCCTGAATGAATTTTCTCCTCGATTGTTGCCTTAGTGCAGACTGCCAAGCGAAATCCAAGGACAGATTCCCAACGTGCACAGAAGTTATTTTTGTCGTTAAGCACATAACAAAACCTGAACAAAAGAAGCATTAATAAAGCGCATCTTCAGAAACACAAAATGGCCGACAGATAACACACATTTCTGCGAATCTACACACGATGCAAACATCCTGAGTATTTATGAACATGCATTGCTCAATTTTCTTAAAGAATAAAGTCTATCTATCTCTACAAATATATGTAAATCTATAATTCAGCATATTAGAGTGTTTGAAAATGCTTTATTTTTAGGGCATTATGTTCTGTGTAAAAAACGGTTAAATAAAAAGACAAAAGAAATGTTCAGTGTTTTAATGTGATACGTTTTCAGGGTCAGGAGATGCTTTTATTTTGAAATAATAATAACTAACTATAAAAACAAAAAATGTGACCAAATGACCAAAGTATATATACGCACATATATACTTTATATACCGTGTAGACGTCTAGATGTGTGACGTTCCTTTTGTGAAGTCCATTTAAAGGTTAGATTTAGACACAGATTGTGTACAAATGTATGTTTTTGTTGTGATTTCAACCAATAAAAATAAAGGAAATACTGATAAAGATATACATGTCTGCTGTGGGATTTTCTTAAATGTATTTTGAATATTTATTTATATAATAATGTTTTACTTGCTTAAGAACAATGTGGGAATACAACACATATGTTCTGTATAATAATGCTGTGCACGTCTCTCTTGACTTTCAGCTAAACACCTTTCACCATCAAGGACTAGAGACCGTAGATGTCGTTTAATCGCTTTAATGTTGAAGAAAGGGTGAAACTGCGAAAATAAACACAATACAAGAAGTACATAAATATGCGGAGGAATAGTTATACATATCATATACATCATACATCCAAAGAACATACACCCACATGGCTGTAGCTCAACATGATGGCTGTAGCTAACTGTAGTTCTACAGAGGAGTTTACAACACACATTAACTATCGTCCCAAAAATATTCTCTGTACACATTATTAATTGCTTCTCGTATTAACTGGAAATGAAAGAACACTATGTGTATATCAATTGAACATATAATGCGACCAAAGGCATGGAACGTCAAGGATTAGAGCCGATTGTGGTCACCAAAAATCATGGATGTATAATAAGAACTGGATACAGCGTGGGAGGCGGGGCGTCGTTCATTCCTATGAGAGTTGCTCATTGGCGCATGAAGACAAAATGGCCCAACTTTTGAGAGAGCGAAACGTCACGAAAGTATTCATATAATCATATAATCCGTTCTTATTGGGCAATCATGGGTAAAGGTAAAACTCATGTAGTACTGAACACGTCACATGAACGTGCCGGGCGGTGCGGTCCCGTGGGTTGGATCCGCATTCGTAATGCCGAGGAAAATAACTCTCAGAATAACGTTATTAGCACAATCCTATTGGGTAGTAAATGTGTTTATAGGTCCTGCTCTCTGGCCATACACTCACACAACTTCCGAATCTTCAAACGAGCAACATCTCTTTGTTTTATTGGACTGGATTTGTCAGATTCAAGTAAGTAAAATGCCTTTTTGTGATTATTACAATGTCTAGAACATGTACATATTTAGTTATTGTGGAATACATTCATCAAATTAGATTTTGAGCAGCTTATGTCTTTGTTGTAATATTACAACACTGGGTCAGTGTGGTAGTCAACATAGCATGAGCACCTGTCATGGAGATTGCCCTTCTTATATGTTCACATATGACAGCCATATGCCATACATTTTTGCATACATTCACAGTAAATATGTATTCAGTATGATAGCTGTCTAACAGAAGTTAAATTAATTTCTCACTTATTCTGACAATGTACTTAACCCCAAATAAAAGAACCCAATAAAAAGAGTTGTTAAATAATAGTGAAGTCACGTTGTAATAACAATAACTCATCTCTCTCTCGTTTTCTTTTTGAGCTTTGCTAAAAGCCACTGTGTCAAGTGTCCTTCTTGGGTTGCCATCCGGAGTTGTCCAATATGGCGGACCATCTCGCACATGCGCAGTACCTATCGGGCAGGGGGACGGATCGGGTAGTGACAGAGGTTTCAAACTTCCTTTATAACCAGGGCTGCACATAACTGGAGATTCTTCAAAATCGACCCAAAATGAATCAAAATCCTTCAACGAGAAGAACAAATATTGGCATGTTCATTGTTTGGACTCAGAAGTCCTTTACAAATGAAGATTGTGATTTGCGAGTTGCATATGAACTCCCGTAGCACTCGCGTTATAGATGTTCGCCTAGGGCGCCAGATCTGTGGAGGCGCTGCGCTGGCAGCTCTGGGAGGGAAAAAACATTTTTAACCATTGGTGCTCATCCTAATTTTCGGCCTTGATGTAACAACATTCATAATTAAGTAAATGTAACACCCTTTTCACCCCGGTTACACGTTTCATTCGCCCTGTACGATGGGCCCTGTAAGTGATGAAAATGGGGGATGTTGGCTTATCTGGCGCCCGCAGCTCACAGCCAAAGTGCGAGTGAGCGAGAGAGAGAGAAGGGCGCACCTCCCGGTTCCGGCGCTGTTGTTATTAGCATCTGGTGCTAGCTGCTCTAACGGATGTAAGAAGAAGATGTTTCTACAATGATGTGGAGGAGAGCTCTCTCCAGTCAGACTGAGAGGCTGATAACTACAGCTCAGTGAGGTAAAGGACTCTCAGTGTTTAGATAGTTCACTTTAGTCTAAGTTCAAACTGTTTGGTCACAATTTATGTAAACACATATTTCCAAGGCACTCCTTTATAATTATTGGGATAAACAGGTTTGAAATCATTCCAATGTATACTATAGGACAGTAACCAAAAACATACTTTAAAACTGGAGAGATAAAAAAATGCATAAATAAATAAATGTTAAGGTAAAATAAGATATGAATGAACAACACAAATAAAATAAGTTGCATTTGTTATTGGCTATGGTGGTTATTGGTTATGTTCACATACTTATTTGATTACATCAACTTGTCTAAGATGATAACAGAGACTTTCCACCAAAAGCTGTTGACTTGTGGATGCAAGCAGCTAATCAGACTCAACCAGAGAGAAAGAAGTAGGCCTACATCATCAGCTACCATGTCTGACAGAGAGGAAGACAGTGAGGAGAACAGTCAGGAGAACAGAGAGGAGAACAGTGAGGAGAACAGTGAGGAGAACAGTCAGGAGAACAGAGAGGAGAACAGTGAGGAGAACAGAGAGGAGAACAGAGAGGAGACAGTGAGGAGACAGAGGAGAACAGAGAGAGAACAGAGAGGAGAACAGAGAGGAGAACAGAGAGGAGACAGAGAGGAGAACAGAGAGGAGAACAGAGAGGAGAACAGTGAGGAGAACAGAGAGGAGAACAGAGAGGAGAACAGTGAGGAGAACAGAGAGGAGAACAGTGAGGAGAACAGAGAGGAGAACAGAGAGGAGAACAGTGAGGAGAACAGAGAGGAGAACAGAGAGGAGAACAGAGAGGAGAACAGTGAGGAGAACAGAGAGGAGAACAGTAGAGGAGAACAGGAGGAGAACAGTGAGGAGAACAGTCAGGAGAACAGAGAGGAGAACAGTGAGGAGAACAGTGAGGAGAACAGTCAGGAGAACAGAGAGGAGAACAGTGAGGAGAAACAGAGAGGAGAACAGAGAGGAGAACAGTGAGGAGAACAGAGAGGAGAACAGAGAGGAGAAACAGAGAGGAGAACAGAGAGGAGAACAGTGAGGAGAACAGAGAGGAGAACAGAGAGGAGAACAGGAGGAGAACAGAGAGGAGAACAGTGAGGAGAACAGAGAGGAGAACAGAGAGGAGAACAGTGAGGAGAACAGAGAGGAGAACAGAGAGGAGAACAGTGAGGAGAACAGAGAGGAGAACAGTGAGGAGAACAGAGAGGAGAACAGAGAGGAGAACAGTGAGGAGAACAGAGAGGAAGAACAGAGAGGAGAACAGAGAGGAGAACAGTGAGGGAGAACAGAGAGGAGAACAGAGAGGAGAACAGTGAGGAGAACAGAGAGGAGAACAGAGAGGAGAACAGAGAGGAGAACAGAGAGGAGAACAGAGAGGAGAACAGAGAGGAGAACAGAGAGTAGAACAGTGAGGAGAACAGAGAGGAAGACTGAGAGGAGAACAGAGAGGAGAAACAGAGAGGAGAACAGTGAGGAGAACAGAGAGGAGAACAGAGAGGAGAACAGAGAGGAGAACAGAGAGGAGAACAGTCAGGAGAACAGAGAGGAAGACAGAGAGGAGAACAGTCAGGAGAACAGTGAGGAGAACAGTCAGGGAGAACAGAGAGGAGAAGCAGTGAGGAGAACAGAGAGGAGAAACAGAGAGGAGAACAGAGAGGAGAACAGTCAGGAGAACAGAGAGGGAGAACAGTGAGGAGAACAGAGAGGAGAACAGAGAGGAGAACAGAGAGAGAAACAGTGAGGAGAACAGAGAGGAGAACAGAGAGGAGAACAGAGAGGAGAACAGAGAGGAGAACAGAGAGGAGAACAGAGAGGAGAACAGAGAGGAGAACAGAGAGGAGAACAGAGAGGAGAACAGAGAGGAGAACAGAGAGGAGAACAGAGAGGAGAACAGAGAGGAGAACAGTGAGGAGAACAGTCAGGAGAACAGAGAGGAGAACAGAGAGGAGAACAGAGAGGAGAACAGTCAGGAGAACAGAGAGGAGAACAGTGAGGAGAACAGAGAGGAGAACAGAGAGGAGAACAGAGAGGAGAACAGTGAGGAGAACAGAGAGGAGAACAGAGAGGAGAACAGAGAGGAGAACAGAGAGGAGAACAGAGAGGAGAACAGAGAGGAGAACAGAGAGGAGAACAGAGAGGAGAACAGAGAGGAGAACAGAGAGGAGAACAGTGAGGAGAACAGTCAGGAGCAGGCTTGGAATTTCGTCATTTTAGGGGCAAGGCCATTTGGCCTTTGGTGTTACACATTTTTTCAGGGCGCAAAGGCCACATGCCAGGGCACAAAGGCCAATGAGGGAAACATTTGGATTTGGAGCTTGCAAATAAATAACTTCACTTTTTTATAAGAAAAACACACGAATGACATGGAAAACAAATCACTTTTTTAATATCAATAATGTCAAACATGATATCATCATATAGGCCTATGCCTCCTTAGTATTACCGTATATAAAATAAAATAATTTACTTTGAATAATTAGTGTTTGGTATGTTTTCCATCTACTACTTCTCCAATTCACAAATCCAAAATCAAATCAAAAAATCTAAAATTCTATTAATATGTAACAAATATATTCCATTTCAGAGCAGAAGAAACAGCCTTCAAGGGACAAACTATGCACATACATCATTCAGCAGTGTGTGTGTGTGTGTGTGTGTGTATACGAGAGTATCTTTAATCAACTCCTCACAGCTCTGGTCAGAAACTGGACAAAAGTTAAACATGTACAAACCACAGACTGTCATGGCGAATACAATCGCTGCTTTAATTCTGTCTTTAGGACGTTGTTGTGAGTGTGGACGGAGCGGCTACAGGTTAGTTTAGCCTGATTGATCCATTCAGAAAACACGCATTTTAAAAGGTTTCTCGCTTGCTGTCTTTTCTGCAGACTTGTCAAAGCATTAATTCATGTTTTTTACTAACCGGTATCAGTATTTAGTTACTTCGGCATCATTTTGAAACGTGTATTACAATAAATCACGGTCAAATATGTTCATTTTGTCGCAGTTGGTTTCCACCACAGTATTTACATGGAAATAAGCCCCGCCCCCTCTCCAGCGCGTTCTGTTTGAATGACAGGAGTAAACAGCTGACAGCCGCGGGGAAACTCCAGCGGTTAGAGCGATGAGAATATTCGCATCACGTCCGTTGTGAACGCAGCATAATGCAGTTCAGAAAACACTGTTCTGTCGCTTTTAAAGCAACTTCGAGATGTTAACAGTATCAGGGGCACACAGGCCATGGTGGCCGTAGGACGTACAATTATTTGTGGGGCTTCACGGCCAGACCGAGGGGCTACGACGGCCATGGCCGTCGTGGCCGCCGTGAAAATCCTACCCTGGTCAGGAGAACAGAGAGGAGAACAGAGAGGAGAACAGAGAGGAGAACAGAGAGGAGAACAGAAAGGAGAACAGAGAGGAGAACAGAGAGGAGAACAGTGAGGAGAACAGAGAGGAGAACAGAGAGGAGAACAGAGAGGAGAACAGAGAGGAGAACAGAGAGGAGAACAGAGAGGAGAACAGTGAGGAGAACAGAGAGGAGAACAGAGAGGAGAACAGAGAGGAGAACAGTGAGGAGAACAGAGAGGAGAACAGTGAGGAGAACAGAGAGGAGAACAGAGAGGAGAACAGAGAGGAGAACAGTGAGGAGAACAGAGAGGAGAACAGTGAGGAGAACAGAGAGGAGAACAGAGAGGAGAACAGTGAGGAGAACAGAGAGGAGAACAGAGAGGAGAACAGAGAGGAGAACAGAGAGGAGAACAGAGAGGAGAACAGAGAGGAGAACAGGGAGGAGAACAGAGAGGAGAACAGAGAGGAGAACAGAGAGGAGAACAGAGAGGAGAACAGGGAGGAGAACAGAGAGGAGAACAGAGAGGAGAACAGAGAGGAGAACAGTGAGGAGAACAGAGAGGAGAACAGAGCGGAGAACAGAGAGGAGAACAGTGAGGAGAACAGAGAGGAGAACAGAGAGGAGAACAGAGAGGAGAACAGAGAGGAGAACAGTCAGGAGAACAGAGAGGAGAACAGTGAGGAGAACAGAGAGGAGAACAGAGCGGAGAACAGAGAGGAGAACAGTGAGGAGAACAGTGAGGAGAACAGAGAGGAGAACAGAGAGGAGAACAGAGAGGAGAACAGAGAGGAGAACAGAGAGGAGAACAGTCAGGAGAACAGAGAGGAGAACAGTGAGGAGAACAGAGAGGAGAACAGAGCGGAGAACAGAGAGGAGAACAGTGAGGAGAACAGAGAGGAGAACAGTGAGGAGAACAGTGAGGAGAACAGAGAGGAGAACAGAGAGGAGAAAAGAGAGGAGAACAGAGAGGAGAACAGAGAGGAGAACAGAGAGGAGAACAGAGAGGAGAACAGTGAGGAGAACAGAGAGGAGAACAGAGAGGAGAACAGAGAGGAGAACAGTGAGGAGAACAGAGAGGAGAACAGTGAGGAGAACAGAGAGGAGAACAGAGAGGAGAACAGAGAGGAGAACAGTGAGGAGAACAGAGAGGAGAACAGTGAGGAGAACAGAGAGGAGAACAGAGAGGAGAACAGTGAGGAGAACAGAGAGGAGAACAGAGAGGAGAACAGTGAGGAGAACAGAGAGGAGAACAGTGAGGAGAACAGAGAGGAGAACAGTGAGGAGAACAGTGAGGAGAACAGTGAGGAGAACAGAGAGGAGAACAGAGAGGAGAACAGAGAGGAGAACAGAGAGGAGAACAGAGAGGAGAACAGAGAGGAGAACAGGGAGGAGAACAGAGAGGAGAACAGAAAGGAGAACAGAGAGGAGAACAGAGAGGAGAACAGGGAGGAGAACAGAGAGGAGAACAGAGAGGAGAACAGAGAGGAGAACAGTGAGGAGAACAGAGAGGAGAACAGAGCGGAGAACAGAGAGGAGAACAGTGAGGAGAACAGAGAGGAGAACAGAGAGGAGAACAGAGAGGAGAACAGAGAGGAGAACAGTCAGGAGAACAGTCAGGAGAACAGAGAGGAGAACAGTGAGGAGAACAGAGAGGAGAACAGAGCGGAGAACAGAGAGGAGAACAGTGAGGAGAACAGAGAGGAGAACAGTGAGGAGAACAGAGAGGAGAACAGAGAGGAGAACAGAGAGGAGAACAGTGAGGAGAACAGTGAGGAGAACAGAGAGGAGAACAGAGAGGAGAACATAGAGGAGAACAGAGAGGAGAACAGAGAGGAGAACAGAGAGGAGAACAGTGAGGAGAACAGTGAGGAGAACAGTGAGGAGAACAGAGAGGAGAACAGAGAGGAGAACAGAGAGGAGAACAGTGAGGAGAACAGGGAGGAGAACAGTGAGGAGAACAGAGAGGAGAACAGAGAGGAGAACAGAGAGGAGAACAGAGAGGAGAACAGAGAGGAGAACAGAGAGGAGAACAGTGAGGAGAACAGAGAGGAGAACAGAGAGGAGAACAGAGAGGAGAACAGAGAGGAGAACAGAGAGGAAGACAGAGAGGAGAACAGAGAGGAGAACAGAGAGGAAGACAGAGAGGAGAACAGAGAGGAGAACAGTGAGGAGAACAGAGAGGAGAACAGAGAGGAGAACAGAGAGGAGAACAGAGAGGAGAACAGAGAGGAGAACAGTCAGGAGAACAGAGAGGAGAACAGTCAGGAGAACAGAGAGGAGAACAGAGAGGAGAACAGTGAGGAGAACAGAGAGGAGAACAGAGAGGAGAACAGAGAGGAGAACAGAGAGGAGAACAGAGAGGAGAACAGTGAGGAGAACAGAGAGGAAGACAGAGAGGAGAACAGTGAGGAGAACAGAGAGGAGAACAGAGAGGAGAACAGTCAGGAGAACAGAGAGGAGAACAGAGAGGAGAACAGTCAGGAGAACAGTGAGGAGAACAGAGAGGAAGACAGAGAGGAGAACAGTGAGGAGAACAGTCAGGAGAACAGAGAGGAGAACAGTGAGGAGAACAGGGAGGAGAACAGTGAGGAGAACAGAGAGGAGAACAGAGAGGAGAACATAGAGGAGAACAGAGAGGAGAACAGAAGAGGAGAACAGAGAGGAGAACAGAGAGGAGAACAGTGAGGAGAACAGAGAGGAGAACAGAGAGGAGAACAGAGAGGAGAACAGAGAGGAAGACAGAGAGGAGAACAGAGAGGAGAACAGAGAGGAGACAGAGAGGAAGACAGAGAGGAGAACAGAGAGGAAGACAGAGAGGAGAACAGAGAGGAGAACAGAGAGGAGAACAGAGAGGAGAACAGAGAGGAGAACAGTGAGGAGAACAGAGAGGAGAACAGAGAGGAGAACAGAGAGGAGAACAGTGAGGAGAACAGAGAGGAGAACAGAGAGGAGAACAGTGAGGAGAACAAGAGAGGAGAACAGAGAGGAAGACAGAGAGGAGAACAGAGAGGAGAACAGAGAGGAAGGACAGAGAGGAGAACAGAGAGGAGAACAGTGAGGAGAACAGAGAGGAGAAACAGAGAGTAGAACAGAGGAGGAGAACAGAGAGGAGAACAGAGAGGAGAACAGTCAGGAGAACAGAGAGGGAGAACAGTCAGGAGAACAGAGAGGAGAACAGAGAGGAGAACAGTGAGGAGAACAGAGAGGAGAAACAGAGAGGAGAACAGAGAGGAGAACAGAGAGGAGAACAGAGAGGAGAACAGTGAGGAGAACAGAGAGGAAGACAGAGAGGAGAACAGTGAGGAGAACAGAGAGGAGAACAGAGAGGAGAACAGTCAGGAGAACAGAGAGGAGAACAGAGAGGAGAACAGTCAGTGAGAACAGTGAGGAGAACAGAGAGGAAGACAGAGAGGAGAACAGTGAGGAGAACAGTCAGGAGAACAGAGAGGAGAACAGTGAGGAGAACAGGGAGGAGAACAGTGAGGAGAACAGAGAGGAGAACAGAGAGGAGAACATAGAGGAGAACAGAGAGGAGAACAGAGAGGAGAACAGAGAGGAGAACAGAGAGGAGAACAGTGAGGAGAACAGAGAGGAGAACAGAGAGGAGAACAGAGAGGAGAACAGAGAGGAAGACAGAGAGGAGAACAGAGAGGAGAACAGAGAGGAAGACAGAGAGGAAGACAGAGAGGAGAACAGAGAGGAAGACAGAGAGGAGAACAGAGAGGAGAACAGAGAGGAGAACAGAGAGGAGAACAGAGAGGAGAACAGTGAGGAGAACAGAGAGGAAGACAGAGAGGAGAACAGAGAGGAGAACAGAGAGGAGAACAGAGAGGAGAACAGAGAGGAGAACAGAGAGGAAGACAGAGAGGAGAACAGTCAGGAGAACAGAGAGGAGAACAGTCAGGAGAACAGAGAGGAGAACAGAGAGGAGAACAGAGAGGAGAACAGAGAGGAGAACAGTGAGGAGAACAGAGAGGAGAACAGAGAGGAGAACAGAGAGGAGA
Organism: Pogonophryne albipinna; assembly: GCA_028583405.1. Lineage (NCBI taxonomy): Eukaryota > Metazoa > Chordata > Actinopteri > Perciformes > Artedidraconidae > Pogonophryne > Pogonophryne albipinna. Next base: position 73,367 of record JAPTMU010000203.1, read on the forward strand.
ACAGAGAGGAGAACAGAGAGGAGAACAGTGAGGAGAACAGAGAGGAGAACAGTCAGGAGAACAGAGAGGAGAACAGAGAGGAGAACAGAGAGGAGAACAGAGAGGAGAACAGAGAGGAGAACAGTGAGGAGAACAGAGAGGAGAACAGTCAGGAGAACAGAGAGGAGAACAGAGAGGAGAACAGTCAGGAGAACAGAGAGGAGAACAGTCAGGAGAACAGAGAGGAGAACAGAGAGGAGAACAGTGAGGAGAACAGAGAGGAGAACAGAGAGGAGAACAGAGAGGAGAACAGAGAGGAGAACAGAGAGGAGAACAGTGAGGAGAACAGAGAGGAGAACAGTCAGGAGAACAGAGAGGAGAACAGAGAGGAGAACAGTCAGGAGAACAGAGAGGAGAACAGAGAGGAGAACAGAGAGGAGAACAGAGAGGAGAACAGAGAGGAAGACAGAGAGGAGGACAGAGAGGAAGACAGAGAGGAGAACAGAGAGGAGAACAGAGAGGAGAACAGAGAGGAGAACAGAGAGGAGAACAGTGAGGAGAACAGAGAGGAGAACAGTCAGGAGAACAGAGAGGAGAACAGAGAGGAGAACAGTCAGGAGAACAGAGAGGAGAACAGTCAGGAGAACAGAGAGGAGAACAGAGAGGAGAACAGTGAGGAGAACAGAGAGGAGAACAGAGAGGAAGACAGAGAGGAGAACAGTGAGGAGAACAGAGAGGAGAACAGAGAGGAGAACAGTCAGGAGAACAGAGAGGAAGACAGAGAGGAGAACAGAGAGGAGAACAGAGAGGAGAACAGAGAGGAGAACAGTGAGGAGAACAGAGAGGAAGACAGAGAGGAGAACAGAGAGGAGAACAGAGAGGAGAACAGAGAGGAGAACAGAGAGGAAGACAGAGAGGAGAACAGAGAGGAGAACAGAGAGGAAGACAGAGAGGAGAACAGAGAGGAGAACAGAGAGGAGGGAAGTGATGACAGCTTGTAGGATTACTGGTCGTGCTAATGTTGTCTTGTGTTCTCCTCTGTGTGTGTGTTCTGTGTTCTCCTCATGTGTGTTCTGTGTTCTCCTCTGTGTGTGTGTTCTGTGTTCTCCTCTGTGTGTTCTGTGCCGTGTGTCTGGCAAATAAAGACCCCCTCAAAAGTTACGGTTTATTTCATTTTAAGGATGAGCACCAAGCAACATCTCCAGGTGCTCCTTTGAGAACCAGGGCAAAAAAGTTATGTGCACCCCTGATTATAACCTCCTTTAGCTTAGGAACCACTGGACCTCCCTCACCGAAAGGAGAGGAGAAAGTGCTGCCCCACAATGCATTGCAGCCGCCGCATTTGCGTCACTCAACAATCGGCCGTTCACGGAAACAAACGATTATGACGGAGAAATGATATCATGAAAGTTACGGTGCTTATTAAGCTTTTTAAAACGTATGTGGTAAGTTGCCAAAGTGCTTTGTTCTGAACGTTCATCAGTATTATAATCAAAGAGAGAAATATGAACGTTAGTTTTGACTGAAATGATCAAATAAAGTCAACATCTCACAGTCTTTACTGAGCTGTGTGGAGTTTGTTCAACTCAAGATGTTTGAATGGTGATATACACAGAGATAGATGTTAAGGACTAACGTTTATAATAAATACATCTGTATTGATTGATCTTTTCATCAATCATACGTATTGGGATCATTTGTATTAATGTGGACCGGAGGGAGAGGGTGACGAGCAGAAGTTTCACTTTCCTTTTTTATTTCAATTCCAACTTTGGTCCTGAAGAATATGTTTCTCTGTTGTCCACGTTCATAAAGCCTAAAGCAACAGCATCAGAGCACAGAGTCTCTAGATGAGTTTACAGTAGTCCCTCCTTCTTATTGAACATCCATGTTTGTAGTCCGCTGTATAGAAAACTGTAGTTTCCATAGTTTCCCCACAGCAGCAGACGCACATTCAGGACGTCCGCCGGCTCATCATAAACACGTCAAGTGCAGTCGGGTTCTCTAAAGTACCGCAGTCTCTTCTCCTAAATCCTTTTGAATTCTCCTATCCACTATTCCTTAACCCCGTGACGTTTCACTCAGAGGTCAAGGAATAGGAGATAGGGTTAGAACTTAGGAGCTGATTTTTAAACTATCCGACCGCAACCTGAGTCTCTCTGAACCACTTTGTTACGTGCCGTAGTGTTTGTGTGGGTGTGTGTGTCTTTCTCTCTCTCCCTCTGATTCCCCAGGTGCAGCCTGATTGTCCCCAGGTGCAGCCTGATTGTCCCCAGGTGCAGCCTGATTGTCCCCAGGTGCAGCCTGATTGTCCCCAGGTGCAGCCTCTCCCCCAGGTGCTCCCAATCCTCAATCAGGGCCTCCATAAAGGACCTGAGGAAGGCTGCAGTCGCTCTCTCCTTCTGCTCTGGCTGTGCATCATGTCTCTGTCTCTGTGTGAGGCCTGTGTTCTTGTGAATTGTTAGATGTGCTACAGTTTACCTTTTCGTGTATTGTTTATTTTAGTTTGCTTTGCAAGTTGGCTGGTGAGCCCTTTTTCTTTTGTCCACTAAAACCTCACTTTGTGGCTTCAGTAGACCGTTTCCTCTCCTTTTTCTCTCGCCCGGTTATTTTGGTGTTTTGTTACTTCCCTAGTTAGGAGGGAACGTAACCAGTGTTGGGTGTAACGCGTTACAAAAGTAACGGAGTTACAGTAATATATTACTTTTTGCTGTAACGAAGTAATGTAACGCATTACTAATGAAATGTGGGTAATATATTACCCGTTACAATGCTCAGTAACGCAGTTACAACACATTTTAACCCGAAATTAAATGGTGTTTTGTTTTTTAAGAATGTACTAACAGAGAGACATTCCGACACCAGACAAATTATGCGGGTAGATTAGTAAACCTGGTGTTTACCCTTCAGGCTTCGCGTCGGGATCTTCGGGGCAGTTGAATGTTATGCACCCTCTATTCAAAAAAGAGAACGGAGCGAAAAATACAAACAACTAATTGTGTCAGGTGCGCGTGACCTGCTCCGCTGCGCGTGCATCATTTCCAAATGATCCACAGCAGTGATACACATCTGTGGATAATCATTTATACGAAAATGGTTAAAGCAACCATCACTAAACGCCAGCAACACTGCATCTACTGCAGACAGTAGCAACAGGTCAGATGGGGACATCACGTTACCCTCCGTTGTGGACACTAGCTTACTCCCGCCTGACTCGCCGCCCTCAACCCCGGAGCAGCACTCTTCGTCTCCCCAAACTACGCCGCCCCTCTGCGGCCCGCAGGTTCCAGGATACCACGGCAAAACAGAGCCTGCCCAGGTATATCTAAACAAGTACCCGCCTGTACAGTGGGGTTAGGCGGTCATTTTGCAGCTCGTGGTATACAAATAGACTGGCTAGAATATTCATGTGAAAATAGATTCATATTCTGCCATGCCTGTAGAAATGTTGGGTCAAACATAATGCATACAATAGCACAGATGCCTTCACCACGAATGGCTACAAAACTATCTCATATCCCAAGCTTATCAACAAGCTGATGTTGCAGCTGAAATGTTCTCCAGGTCACAAAGTCAACCTCACATGATGATGTGATACCAGTTTTCAAGCACAGTAGATATTCTCTTCCCAGAGTATATGATGGGACCAAGGTGATGATTTAGTACATGGTTTTAATAATACTTTTGCTTTTCAATGTTTGCCATTTCAAACCATGAGCTGGTTCAAATAATATGTGCCTTGATTTACAATACGTTCTCATTTCTTTTATCAGTACAGTTTTGAAGCTGTTGTGCTTTTCTTTGCCATAGTCCACTTTGGACTGTATGAGATATTTCAGGATTGCACTTTTAACTCACTTGAAATGTTCTCACTTGCTTGGTTTCAAAACATAACAAATGCCATAATCTGTTCATTGGGGACCATCAATGCTATTTTTCATTGCTGTAGCCGGCCACTATTGCTCATGTAAACCTACTACTGCTGCGCCCCCTGTAACCTCAGAGGCACCCTGAGTCATTTTGTTCTGGAACCGGGCCTGTACACGGTCATACTAAACAAACTACAGAGCCCATTCCGTGTCCTGTTAGTGTTCACTTCCTCTCTTCTTCTGGTGATTTATCTGACGTCCAGCGCTCCGTCTTTTAACCTCTTTTCCTTTCTCTTTCTGGATCCTCCTTAGCAACCTTCATCATAGTCCTTGACAGTGGTCTGTACTGCGGGATTAACAACGTGTCACATGTTAAGAAGTTACAATCAGAATCGAGTATTCAACTAAGCCGTGTAATACAAGTTGTTAGTAGCCTTAAGGGCCTACACAGTTGTTATGCTACCACATCGCCCTTCACTGGATGTAGAATGAGCTGCACTAAACTACATTTCAGCATTTAAAATACCGAGCCATTCTTTTGCGGTTAATTTGGTGAAAGTAACTCAAAAGTAACTAAAGTAGTGTAACTCATTACATTTCAGAGACAGTAATATTGTAATGTAACTTATTACTTTCAAAAGAGAGTAATAAGTAATATGTAATATATTACATTTTGGAAGTAACTTGCCCAACACTGAACGTCAAGCATTTTGGACTTCCGCTGTCGCAACTCTTCTCTCTACATGGCGCTGGGCCAGCCAATCAGAATTGACCTTCTCGAGTTCTCCGATTGGTTGGTTTTGTGTCACATTTGTAACGCTGTGACAACTTGAGTGAGCGCAGGCAAAGCTGAGCGCGCACAGGCTGGAGAGGTCGAGTGTATGGAGTCAGATTTGGGTCAATATTCGAGCGCGTAAAACAAGCTACTCACGAGCTACTCACGAGCGGAACATTTGCTTTTACACGCGCATGAAATGACCCTCGCGCGGCGCGCAGATTAAACCCCCGCGAGCGGCTATGCGCTCGCTCGCGAGAGAGACAGCCCTCTTGCTCGCTCGCGGGAGTGTCAGCCTCGCGGAGTCTGTCTACGCACGTGAACAGTTTCTGCCACTTTGGGGCGGAGCCACTGGACTTTGATTGACAGCTGCAAGGAAGCCCGGAGTTGCCAGGTTTGATAAATGCCTGAACTACCAAGAGCCGAGGAGTGACAGCTGCAAGATCAGTTGGACGAGACTGAATGGTAAAGTTGTCCATAAAAAAATATTATATTCGTAAAGTGTACAGCTAATATATATATATATATTAGGGCTGTCAAACGATTAACATTTTTTATCAGATTAATCACAGCTTAAAAATTAATTAATCAGATTAATCACCATTCGAACTATGTCTAAAATATGCCATTTCTTTATGTATATTGTGGGAATGGAAAGATAAATGAAAGAAGGCGGATATATCCATTTCACATACAGTATGTTTATTATAACATTTTTCTGCGTGTCAAAATGAAAGACAACCCACACACCTATCAATCATCAAACCGTGGGGTCTTAATTCATTACGTGTTGATTTCTATCAACGGGGGGGGGGGCTAGTGGAGTACTTCGTGACCACAGAGTGTGAACGTTGTGATCAGCTGTTTTAGCGCAGTTCTCCAGTGAAGGGGGGGGGAGTCTCCCTCCGCAGCCGGCTGGCGTAGTTTTGGCACAATTCCGTTGTACAGACCGACGTTAACAGCAGCCCTGTCTGTGCACACGGAGACCGACTCTGTCTTCCGGTGATCTAACCGCCTTCTGGAAAAGCTTCACAAGTACGTCGGTACGCAAATGCGCTTTGTGACACAAGTTTCAGATTACGCACATAACCTGCGTACCAGTTATGTGTTACCTGTACTACAGCAAAAGTGTTCTCCGTCGGGACTTCCTGCAACAACACCACGCCGTTATCTTGATTCTGATTGGCCAGAAGACATTATCAAAGATGTTCTATTGAGAAGACGATCACTACGTGACAAAAGTTTTCAAAACCGTTTCTGGTCTTCGGTATTTCCAGACAAGTGGCTTCTGAAATCAATCGTACTAACTGCTGTCTGTGCAATTTACTCCGCGAGTTGGCGGACTTTATTTTGCTTACTTTAACATCATTTTTCATGATGGGGCTAAGCCATCTCTTGGTATGGGTGTAGCCTACCCCAGCCATACCCTGGCGCTGCCACTGGTGTGATGTATGGGTCGGGCCATTCTGCATGCGTTAAATGCGTTAAATATTTTAACGCAATTAATTCAAAAAATTAATTACCGCCGTTAACGCGATAATTTTGACAGCACTAATATATATATATCTTAATGAATTTTATATAAAACAATATATTTTTGAGTGGGCTGTATCTGTCGAAAACTGCTGTCTGCTGTATGCTGTCTGCTGTCTGCTGTATGCTTTCTGCTGTCTGCTGTCTGCTGTCTGCTGTACGCACCTCCCTTACGAAATGAACTATAAATGAATTATAGTATTTCTATAGTATACTATAAGAGTTGTATAGTGTCCTTTAGTAAGTTTGTATTTTTCACCAGCTATTGTATTACTATAGTTTTTTATGTAGTGCCATTTTATTAGCTATAGTAGCCCTATAATATTTCAATAGTAATACTATGTATCTAGATCTTTGTAGTATTCCTATATTATTTTAAATAGTATAACTATTAGGGATGTAACGATATACCGAATATCGCGGTATCGCGGTAAATAAACGTCCCAATACCGTCGTGAGACTGACAAAATCTACCGCGAAAAAAAAAAAAAAAAGTTTAAAAAAAAAAAATGTTTTTTTTAAAAACACTTTTTTTAGTTTTAAACCTTTATTTAACCAGATGGTCCCATTGAGATCATCGATCTCTTTTTCAAGAGAGACCTGTCCAACATGGCAGCAAGTAGGTTACAACATGAACATAAAACAACAGAACACAAAAGGACATCGTATTTATATGGGGGTTATTCCCTATCTTTATTCAAGAGCGTGGTATTTAAATTTGAGAGCATACTTTATGTATTTATTTCCCTCAAACCCTGTCCTCGCACTCAAACAGTGCCTGCTTGCACTTAGATTTGCTTCTGCTCAAACTGTACGCTTGCACTCAGATATATTGCTGTTTACAGATTTGTTCTGCTCTCAGATTTATTCTGTGCGCGCTCGAAATTTTTGTGCAACAATCCTGTCAAAATCCCTCAACCAATAGGAGGCCAGGTGTCCTTGCGGGTGCGTTCGCTTTACTTATTACAGCGTCCCGTAAGGGCGGTTACTCTTTGGTTTATAAACTCCCGCCCTCCACGGCTTTATAACATAGCATGTACTGTTCACGAGAGAGCACGCTCGTGAACTGTCAACGGGGGGGGGGGGGGCGGTGTTATGCCGTGTGTGCATGCTGCACCTCGCGGGAGCGCGCACAGCGTAAAGCAAAACCTCTCAGACATGTATTGATCTGTACGGCAAAGTACGGTTTGGAAACTATATCATTTCCTTTTGGAGGGCATGCATAACACGGCATAACACCAGAGCCTCGCTGCGGGGAAACGTTCGCGCTGTTCCGAGTTTGTTCTAATCTGTCAAAATGACAGACTGCTTTCAGATTTTTCCGTCATTGTTAAAAAAAATATTCGGTTAACACGACCACTGCTGTCCCAGCAATATCAGTACCAGCAGCATCAGTACCAGCAACATCAGTACCAAGCGAGAGAGTCTTTTCCAGAGCAGGGGATATTGTAAATGCCCAAACATCCCAGCTTATAAATACCTGGAAATGTGGACATTCTCATATTCCTAAAAACCTGTCTGATGATGCTGAGTGAGTGACTAGTGAGTTTGAGTTGAGTTACTTGAAAAACTAAAGTGAAACTTGATTTATTTTATTGCAGGGTCTGATTATTAAATGTCCTTGTTTATTTGTGAGATGCAGTGGCACAAAGAAAATGCCTACTTTGTTTGGTAGTACTATAGGTACAAAAACACTGGTTTTCTTGTTCCATTGTGTTACTGTCACTTTGTTTTTGACAATACTGCTATCCTACTAAAATGCTGTACAAATCAGATGTATTATTTAATAAAGAAACATTTTCCGAGTAAGAAAAATTTGTAGTGAACATTTTTTTTTTTTTTTTCCTTTATTATTCAATATCGCGATAAATACCGTACCGTGGACTTGTTATCGCGATATTATCGTACCGTGAGTTTTTGGTATCGTTACATCCCTAATAACTATAGTTTAATATATAGTGTTTCTGTAGTTGTTTTTTGAACACACTATAGACCACTCCTATAGTAGTATGATGTTGTCATAATGAATGCATATTATTACTATAGTGTTTGTAAAAGTATTGCACTCCTATAATTAATGTGTAATTTTTTGTATATCAAATTAATTTATATATATATATATATATATATATATATATATATATATATATATATATATATAGCTGTGTAGCTGTACACTTTGCGAATATAAATTACGAATATAATATTTTTTATGGACAACTTTACCATTCAGTCTCGTCCAACTGATCTTGCAGCTGTCACTCCTCGGCTCTTGGTAGTTCAGGCATTTATCAAACCTGGCAACTCCGGGCTTCCTGGCAGCTGTCAATCAAAGTCCAGTGGCTCCGCCCCAAAGTGTCAGAAACTGTTCACGTGCGTAGACAGACTCCGCAAGGCTGACACTCCCGCGAGCGAGCAAGAGGGCTGTCTCTCTCGCGAGCGAGCGCATAGCCGCTCGCGGGGGTTTAATCTGCGCGCGGGGGTCATTTCATGCGCGTGTAAAAGCAAATTTTCCGCTCGTGAGTAGCTTGTTTTGCGCGCTAGAATATTGACCCAAATCTGACTCCATAGAGCAAGCGAGGGAGAGAGAGCGCGTGCAGCGGTCTGCTTGCGCACGGAGCAGGAGTTTTATGAAAGAAAATATATTTCTCTGTGCTCAAAAATATGAGGGGCCGTACAGGCCGTAATTCATACTGGTCCTCTCACGCACATACATTCTCCTTATACATACATACATTTTCACTCTTACACACATACATTCTCCTTTTACATACATATATTTTCACTCTTATAAACATATATTCTCCTTTTACATACATACATTTTCACTCTTACACACATATATTCTCCTTTCACATACATACATTTTCACTCTCACACACATATATATTTACACTCACACATTCATACATTTTGCTCTCATATTATCATATTTCAATGCACACATTCATATATTGTCACTCACACATTCATACATTTTGTTCTCATATTCATATATTTTAATGCTCATATTTATACATTTTGCTCTCATGCACATTCATTCAATGTTTACATTTAATATTATAAATAATATATGCATGTATGAAGACAATATGTGTATGCAAGAGAAGAATGTATGTATGTGTGAGAGAAAGTATAGTGGAAACGGAAGGAGTATGGTTGAAACGGAAGGCAGGTCATTATCGCGCTGTGATTGGCTCAGAAGGTCGAGCGGGGCGGGCTCATGTTCAGAACTTCGGATTCAAATCAACATGATGGAGGGAGATGAATCCGTGTATCTACAGACCATTTGTTTTTATTTATTAAAAAAGTAAACGGAAGAGCGTCTGAGAGGCGGTTTTGCCCTTTTGCTTTTTACCTTACTAAATGGTCTAATGGTCATTGGAGCGAGGGGGGAGGGGGGAGGGGGAGCCGCGAAACTCGCGGAAGTGATTTCAAAACAAAAAGCACTCGTTTGCTCTGAACGGTGATATTATAAACAAGGGGGAACTAGGGGAATTTAGCGATCACAAAGAAAACGGCCAAGACACACATTGAGCCCAGAAAATGAACGTTATTAAGGCTGTAAATATAATAAGCCTGTGTCTAAAATGGACAACATTGTTAGGAGATTTAAACTACACAGCGGTTCTGCACTGCGGTCACTCAGCCGTCTCGAGTTTTTTTTTCAAATCAGCAGCTCTTTCCCTGCTATATTTGATGATCGATACAAATATTTGTTACCACAAGTTCTTAATAAAAGTGACACTGTTGGACTCGGTACTAGTTTGACTGCTACCAAAAATAAAATGAATTACTTTTACTGTGTACTTTATGAGTAGCCTAATCCTCTGTCAAAGTCCCCTCCATAGTAGCCTACATAATGCATGTTTTCTGCTATCTTTGATGAATGATAAAAAGACAATTTTACCATTAGTTCTTAATGATATTGACTGCGGTCAACTCAGCCGTCTCTCGCATTTGTTTGGTCAAATGAGCAGCTCTTCATTTTTGAGTGCGCGATTAATAGCGTCTTTACGGTAATCGCAGAGAAGCGGCGCTGACGGTAGTACAAGAGCTTATGCTATATTTGACGAGGGATCAAATGATTTTTAGCCATAAGTTCTTAATAAAGTTGGTACCGTTGGACTCAGTACTTGTTAAACTACCACAAATACAATGAAGTACTTTTACTGTGTACTATTTGAGTAATACTCTGTCAAACTCCCCTCCAGAGCACAATAATGCATGTTTTCTGCCCTCTGATGAAAGATAAAATGATTTTTTGTACTCATGGGTGGAGTTTGACAAAGGATTACTCAAAAAAGTACACAGTAAAAGTAGGCTACTTGATTGTACTTGTGGTAGTAGTCCAAGTAGTACCGAGTCCAACAGTGTCACTTTTATTGAGAACTTGTGGTAACAAATATTTGTATCGATCATCAAATATAGCAGGGGAAAAAAGAGCTGCTGATTTGAAAAAAAAACTCGAGACGGCTGAGGTGACCGCAGTGCAGAACCGCTGTATAACATTCATTCAAATAACATTCATTTTCTGGGCTCAATGTGTGTCTTGGCCGTTTTCTTTGTGATCGCTAAATTCCCCTAGTTCCCCCTTGTTTATAATATCACCGTTCAGAGCAAACGAGTGCTTTTTGTTTTGAAATCACTTCCGCGAGTTTCGCGGCTCCCCCTCCCCCCTCCCCCCTCGCTCCAATGACCATTAGACCATTTAGTAAGGTAAAAAGCAAAAGGGCAAAACCGCCTCTCAGACGCTCTTCCGTTTACTTGTTTAATAAATAAAAACAAATGGTCTGTAGATACACGGATTCATCTCCCTCCATCATGTTGATTTGAATCCGAAGTTCTGAACATGAGCCCGCCCCGCTCGACCTTCTGAGCCAATCACAGCGCGATAATGACCTGCCTTCCGTTTCAACCATACTCCTTCCGTTTCCACTATACTTTCTCTCATACATACATACATTCTTCTCTTGCATACACATATTGTCTTCATACATACACACATTCTTCTCTTGCATACATACATTGTCTTCATACATGCATATATTATTTATAATATTAAATGTAAACATTGAATGAATGTGCATGAGAGCAAAATGTATAAATATGAGCATTAAAATATATGAATATGAGAACAAAATGCATGAATGTGTGAGTGTAAATATATATGTGTGTGAGAGTGAAAATGTGTGTATGTAAAAGGAGAATGTATGTGTGTAAGAGTGAAAATATATGTATGTAAAAGGAGAATATATGTGTGTAAGAGTGAAAATATATGTATGTAAAAGGAGAATATATCTATGTAAAAGGAGAATATATGTGTGTGAGAGTGAAAATGTATGTATGTATAAGGAGAATGTATGTGCGTTAGAGGACCAGTATGAATTACGGCCTGTACGGCCCCTCATACACAAATATAACGCCATACATTGGGAGGACCGGGAGAGACCTTATGTGTATTGTTGTTGTTAGCATCTGGTGCTAGTTAGCTGCGCTAACGGATATAAGGAGCTGTTTAAATGAAAACAGAGGAGCGACATTTCGCCGACAACTGCGCCGAGCACTTGACTTTATGCAGGAAGCCAGACAGCGGAACATTGTACGAAAAGTCAGCACACTCAGCACGGATAGTTATGAGGGGCCGTACAGGCCGTAATTCATACTGGTCCTCTCACGCACATACATTCTCCTTTTACATACATATATTTTCACTCTTACACACATATATTCTCCTTTTACATATATATATATTCACTCTTACACACATATATTCTCCTTTTACATACATACATTTTCACTCTCACACACGTATATATTTACACTCACACATTCATACATTTTGCTCTCATATTATCATATTTCAATGCACACATTCATATATTGTCACTCACACATTCATACATTTTGTTCTCATATTCATATATTTTAATGCTCATATTTATACATTTTGCTCTCATGCACATTCATTCAATGTTTACATTTAATATTATAAATAATATATGCATGTATGAAGACAATATATGTATGCAAGTGAAGAATGTATGTATGTATGAAGACAATATGTGTATGCAAGAGAAGAATGTATGTATGTGTGAGAGAAAGTATAGTGGAAACGGAAGGAGTATGGTGGAAACGGAAGGCAGGTCATTATCGCGCTGTGATTGGCTCAAAAGGTCGAGCGGGGCGGGCTCATGTTCAGAACTTCGGATTCAAATCAACATGATGGAGGGAGATGAATCCGTGTATCTACAGACCATTTGTTTTTATTTATTAAAAAAGTAAACGGAAGAGCGTCTGAGAGGCGGTTTTGCCCTTTTGCTTTTTACCTTACTAAATGGTCTAATGGTCATTGGAGCGAGGGGGGAGGGGGGGGGCCGCGAAACTCGCGGAAGTGATTTCAAAACAAAAAGCACTCGTTTGCTCTGAACGGTGATATTATAAACAAGGGGAAACTAGGGGAATTTAGCGATCACAACGAAAACGGCCAAGACACACATTGAGCCCAGAAAATGAACGTTATTAAGGGCTGTAAATATAATAAGCCTGTGTCTAAAATGGACAACATTGTTAGGAGATTTAAACTACACAGCGGTTCTGCACTGCGGTCACTCAGCCGTCTCGAGTTTTTTTTTCAAATCAGCAGCTCTTTCCCTGCTATATTTGATGATCGATACAAATATTTGTTACCACAAGTTCTTAATAAAAGTGACACTGTTGGACTCGGTACTAGTTTGTCTGCTACCAAAAATAAAATGAATTACTTTTACTGTGTACTTTATGAGTAGCCTAATCCTCTGTCAAAGTCCCCTCCATAGTAGCCTACATAATGCATGCTTTCTGCTATCTTTGATGAATGATAAAAAGACAATTTTACCATTAGTTCTTAATGATATTGACTGCGGTCAACTCAGCCGTCTCTCGCATTTGTTTGGTCAAATGAGCAGCTCTTCATTTTTGAAGTGCGCGATTAATAGCGTCTTTACGGTAATCGCAGAGAAGCGGCGCTGACGGTAGTACAAGAGCTTATGCTATATTTGACGAGGGATCAAATGATTTTTAGCCATAAGTTCTTAATAAAGTTGGTACCGTTGGACTCAGTACTTGTTAAACTACCACAAATACAATGAAGTACTTTTACTGTGTACTATTTGAGTAATACTCTGTCAAACTCCCCTCCAGAGCACAATAATGCATGTTTTCTGCCCTCTGATGAAAGATAAAATGATTTTTTGTACTCATGGGTGGAGTTTGACAAAGGATTACTCAAAAAAGTACACAGTAAAAGTAGGCTACTTGATTGTACTTGTGGTAGTAGTCCAAGTAGTACCGAGTCCAACAGTGTCACTTTTATTGAGAACTTGTGGTAACAAATATTTGTATCGATCATCAAATATAGCAGGGGAAAAAAGAGCTGCTGATTTGAAAAAAAAACTCGAGACGGCTGAGGTGACCGCAGTGCAGAACCGCTGTATAACATTCATTCAAATAACATTCATTTTCTGGGCTCAATGTGTGTCTTGGCCGTTTTCTTTGTGATCGCTAAATTCCCCTAGTTTCCCCTTGTTTATAATATCACCGTTCAGAGCAAACGAGTGCTTTTTGTTTTGAAATCACTTCCGCGAGTTTCGCGGCTCCCCCTCCCCCCTCCCCCCTCGCTCCAATGACCATTAGACCATTTAGTAAGGTAAAAAGCAAAAGGGCAAAACCGCCTCTCAGACGCTCTTCCGTTTACTTGTTTAATAAATAAAAACAAATGGTCTGTAGATACACGGATTCATCTCCCTCCGTCATGTTGATTTGAATCCGAAGTTCTGAACATGAGCCCGCCCCGCTCGACCTTCTGAGCCAATCACAGCGCGATAATGACCTGCCTTCCGTTTCAACCATACTCCTTCCGTTTCCACTATACTTTCTCTCACACATACATACATTCTTCTCTTGCATACACATATTGTCTTCATACATACACACATTCTTCTCTTGCATACATACATTGTCTTCATACATGCATATATTATTTATAATATTAAATGTAAACATTGAATGAATGTGCATGAGAGCAAAATGTATAAATATGAGCATTAAAATATATGAATATGAGAACAAAATGCATGAATGTGTGAGTGTAAATATATATGTGTGTGAGAGTGAAAATGTGTGTATGTAAAAGGAGAATGTATGTGTGTAAGAGTGAAAATATATGTATGTAAAAGGAGAATATATGTGTGTAAGAGTGAAAATATATGTATGTAAAAGGAGAATATATCTATGTAAAAGGAGAATATATGTGTGTGAGAGTGAAAATGTATGTATGTATAAGGAGAATGTATGTGCGTTAGAGGACCAGTATGAATTACGGCCTGTACGGCCCCTCATACACAAATATAACGCCATACATTGGGAGGACCGGGAGAGACCTTATGTGTATTGTTGTTGTTAGCATCTGGTGCTAGTTAGCTGCGCTAACGGATATAAGGAGCTGTTTAAATGAAAACAGAGGAGCGACATTTCGCCGACAACTGCGCCGAGCACTTGACTTTATGCAGGAAGCCAGACAGCGGAACATTGTACGAAAAGTCAGCACACTCAGCACGGATAGTTATGAGGGGCCGTACAGGCCGTAATTCATACTGGTCCTCTCACGCACATACATTCTCCTTTTACATACATATATTTTCACTCTTACACACATATATTCTCCTTTTACATATATATATTTTCACTCTTACACACATATATTCTCCTTTTACATACATACATTTTCACTCTCACACACGTATATATTTACACTCACACATTCATACATTTTGCTCTCATATTATCATATTTCAATGCACACATTCATATATTGTCACTCACACATTCATACATTTTGTTCTCATATTCATATATTTTAATGCTCATATTTATACATTTTGCTCTCATGCACATTCATTCAATGTTTACATTTAATATTATAAATAATATATGCTTGTATGAAGACAATGTATGTATGCAAGTGAAGAATGTATGTATGTATGAAGACAATATGTGTATGCAAGAGAAGAATGTATGTATGTGTGAGAGAAAGTATAGTGGAAACGGAAGGAGTATGGTGGAAACGGAAGGCAGGTCATTATCGCGCTGTGATTGGCTCAAAAGGTCGAGCGGGGCGGGCTCATGTTCAGAACTTCGGATTCAAATCAACATGACGGAGGGAGATGAATCCGTGTATCTACAGACCATTTGTTTTTATTTATTAAAAAAGTAAACGGAAGAGCGTCTGAGAGGCGGTTTTGCCCTTTTGCTTTTTACCTTACTAAATGGTCTAATGGTCATTGGAGCGAGGGGGGAGGAGGGGAGCCGCGAAACTCGCGGAAGTGATTTCAAAACAAAAGGCACTCGTTTGCTCTGAACGGTGATATTATAAACAAGGGGGAACTAGGGGAATTTAGCGATCACAAAGAAAACGGCCAAGACACACATTGAGCCCAGAAAATGAATGTTATTTGAATGAATGTTATACAGCGGTTCTGCACTGCGGTCACCTCAGCCGTCTCGAGTTTTTTTTTCAAATCAGCAGCTCTTTTTTCCCCTGCTATATTTGATGATCGATACAAATATTTGTTACCACAAGTTCTCAATAAAAGTGACACTGTTGGACTCGGTACTACTTGGACTACTACCACAAGTACAATCAAGTAGCCTACTTTTACTGTGTACTTTTTTGAGTAATCCTTTGTCAAACTCCACCCATGAGTACAAAAAATCATTTTATCTTTCATCAGAGGGCAGAAAACATGCATTATTGTGCTCTGGAGGGGAGTTTGACAGAGTATTACTCAAATAGTACACAGTAAAAGTACTTCATTGTATTTGTGGTAGTTTAACAAGTACTGAGTCCAACGGTACCAACTTTATTAAGAACTTATGGCTAAAAATCATTTGATCCCTCGTCAAATATAGCATAAGCTCTTGTACTACCGTCAGCGCCGCTTCTCTGCGATTACCGTAAAGACGCTATTAATCGCGCACTCAAAAATGAAGAGCTGCTCATTTGACCAAACAAATGCGAGAGACGGCTGAGTTGACCGCAGTCAATATCATTAAGAACTAATGGTAAAATTGTCTTTTTATCATTCATCAAAGATAGCAGAAAACATGCATTATGTAGGCTACTATGGAGGGGACTTTGACAGAGGATTACTCATAAAGTACACAGTAGAAGTAATTCATTTTATTTTTGGTAGCAGTCAAACTAGTACCGAGTCCAACAGTGACACTTTTATTAAGAACTTGTGGTAACAAATATTTGTATCGATCATCAAATATAGCAGGGAAAGAGCTGCTGATTTGAAAAAAAAACTCGAGACGGCTGAGTGACCGCAGTGCAGAACCGCTGTGTAGTTTAAATCTCCTAACAATGTTGTCCATTTTAGACACAGGCTTATTATATTTACAGCCCTTAATAACGTTCATTTTCTGGGCTCAATGTGTGTCTTGGCCGTTTTCGTTGTGATCGCTAAATTCCCCTAGTTTCCCCTTGTTTATAATATCACCGTTCAGAGCAAACGAGTGCTTTCTGTTTTGAAATCACTTCCGCGAGTTTCGCGGCTCCCCCTCCCCCCTCGCTCCAATGACCATTAGACCATTTAGTAAGGTAAAAAGCAAAAGGGCAAAACCGCCTCTCAGACGCTCTTCCGTTTACTTGTTTAATAAATAAAAACAAATGGTCTGTAGATACACGGATTCATCTCCCTCCATCATGTTGATTTGAATCTGAAGTTCTGAACATGAGCCCGCCCCGCTCGACCTTCTGAGCCAATCACAGCGCGATAATGACCTGCCTTCCGTTTCAACCATACTGCTTCCGTTTCCACTATACTTTCTCTCACACATACATACATTCTTCTCTTGCATACATATATTGTCTTCATACATGCATATATTATTTATAATATTAAATGTAAACATTGAATGAATGTGCATGAGAGCAAAATGTTTAAATATGAGCATTAAAATATATGAATATGAGAACAAAATGTATGAATGTGTGAGTGACAATATATGAATGTGTGCATTGAAATATGATAATATGAGAGCAAAATGTATGAATGTGTGAGTGTAAATATATATGTGTGTGAGAGTGAAAATGTATGTATGTGAAAGGAGAATATATGTGTGTAAGAGTGAAAATGTATGTATGTAAAAGGAGAATATATGTTTATAAGAGTGAAAATATATGTATGTAAAAGGAGAATGTATGTGTGTAAGAGTGAAAATGTATGTATGTAAAAGGAGAATATATGTGTGTAAGAGTGAAAATATATGTATGTAAAAGGAGAATGTATGTGTGTAAGAGTGAAAATGTATGTATGTAAAAGGAGAATATATGTGTGTAAGAGTGAAAATATATGTATGTAAAAGGATAATATATGTGTGTAAGAGTGAAGATATATATATGTATAAGGAGAATGTATGTGTGTAAGAGTGAAGATATATGTATGTAAAAGGAGAATATATCTATGTAAAAGGAGAATATATGTGTGTGAGAGTGAAAATGTATGTATGTATAAGGAGAATGTATGTGCGTGAGAGGACCAGTATGAATTACGGCCTGTACGGCCCCTCATAGATAGTGCGCAACATGATTGCAGCGTCCAGGCAGCTCCCGTTCGAGCATATGCCTTGAGTTACACATAGCTCCAACGAACACACACACACACACACACACACACACACACACACACACACACACACACACACACACACACTTTGTATTGTATTATTGTATCAGAGAGGTTCCAGGTTGAATTGAGGTGAATGTTCAGAGGTTGTTGTGTTTAATATCATGAGAATATTTGTCATTGTTCAAATGATAATAAACAAACATTTGCATAAAGCATATTTGTCCTCTCATATGTTGATAAGAGTATTAAAAACTTGAAAAATATTCCTCTAAGGTACATTTAGAACAGATAAAAAATGTGCGATTAATTTGCGATTAATCGCGATTAACTATTTTAATCGACTGACAGCCCTAATACTATTATATTAAGATTTTAATGTCCAGGTGGAAGAATTATTGAACTTAAGGGGGAAAAAGCGCATTCTGAAAGTAAAAATGAACTCAAAATGTTTATTTTATTCTCAAAATGCAGTGCAAAAATAAAAAATGGACTATGGGACAATATTTTGGGCCAAAAATGTGTATTTCTAGTAGCTTTTTAATACCACAAGGGGGCACAAGAGTCAATAGAACATGTCATACAATCTGAATCTTTATGAACAACCATTCATAGCAGAAACAAGGCAAACATATGTGATACGTTCCCTGATATTCGGTGAAAGGGAATAGAGTAACACAAACTTTAAATAACCTGGAGAAAAATCTGAATCTTCTATAATGAACCTTTGGAGAGAGAGAGAGAGAGAGAGAGAGAGAGAGAGAGAGAGAGAGAGAGAGAGAGAGAGAGAGAGAGAGAGAGAGAGAGAGAGAGAGAGAGAGAGAGAGAGAGAGAGAGAGAGAGAGAGAGAGAGAGAGAGAGAGAGAGAGAGAGAACCGGTTACTTTTATTGTTGTTGTTAGCATCTGGTGCTAGCTACAGCTCAGGCGAGGTGAAGGACTCGCTGAGTGCTTAGATAGTTAACTTAGTCTAAGTTCTCAGTGGGTCTCAAACGGTTTGGTCACCATTTATGTCAACACATATTTCCATTTTGAGGGGGGAGTGATTAGTGAAATATGAATGAATAAAAAAAAAGAAAAATTAACTAGCTGAAAAAAGGCAAGATACACTTTTAAAACTTGTTGAGAGCTAAAACTAGTGTTTGCTGCTGCCTCAAAGAGGAGCAGGGGGAGAGGGGGGAGAGAGGGAGAGGAGGGAGAGAGGGAGAGGGGGGAGACAGGTGAGGCTGGTTCAGGAGCACAGACACACTCACAACTATAAATGAACCGACAATAAAGAAATAAACAAGTTTCAATGTGTTTTCATATTGGATATGGCATGTTATTGGTTATGGCCATGATTTTATGATTATTGAAATATATACAGTTCTGTTTCATATGGGTGTTTCCATAGATCTCTTTATTTTCCCCTCAAAATGCAGCAGATTGATGCATTTAACTCTGATTTCAGGTCCACCCCCACTTAAAATGTGTTCACATGGATAGGTTCCTGAATACATTTGCAAATGTTTTTAAATAGTAACCCATGTCCGATATGTTTATTTTTGGGTAGATAGGGCTATCACTACGGACAGCAACGCTGTAAATATTGACAAATAAATCCAGAAAAATGGAACAGAAAAACTGGTAGTGGCCTGGCTGCGTGTACAATTCCCGGCCTGACTTATTGTCCCAGTCCGGCCCTGCTGCAGGGTAGCTGGTGGATTTACTCCAGGTGGAACTAAAGTCTGATCTAACACTTGATTAGATTTCACATCATTCATCCAGATCTGTGAAGTAACTGAAGGTATTAAATACATGTAGTGGAGTAGAAGTACACTATTTACCTCTGAACTAGTGAAGTAGAAGAACAAAGTAGCATACAATTGAAATACTCAAGTAAAATGCAAATACCTCAAAATGTTACTTAAGTACTTGAGTAAATGTACTGAATGCATGTTAAAGAGGGTTTCATCCTCCAATTCTGAACATATGGCTGAAAATAGATGGACTAGGGAAAACAATGCTAACACATCTCTAAACTGGTCTAGAATCTGTCTTTTTTAAATATAGATGCATAGAAATGGCAGGAGTTTCTATATATCTAAATATAAACAAATTGAATTAAAGAAATACGTGGAAGTGTATTCCAAAGTCAATTAAAGTCATTCATGTCTGGATTTGTATTGATAGAAGATAATTTAAAAAATAGAGGAATTAGTTTGTGTCCCCGAAACGTTTGGGGATATCAGGGGACAGGATGATATTTAAACATTAATGAGCATTACATTCGACTGCAAACATGTATTTGTTTATGTTTATTTCATGTGCTTTTGCTAAGAGTCTGCACACAAACTGAGAAACGTGAAGTTTCACTTGTTGTCGGTTTTTAAAAAGACAAAGTGAAATAGGTTGTGGCCGAAAGTGAAAGTTTAACCTCTGATGTGTTTCTCTAAAATCTGTAAAACACTCATGTTGATTAAAGGTTTGTCCTGCAGCAGAAAGATCTGGATTGACAGCTTATTATGGTCTGTCTGCTCATCAGCTGGTTTGATATGTGACTATGGGACAGGGGCGGACTGGGACTACAAATCAGCCCGGGACTCTCGACCGGCCCACTTCGGTACCGCCGGCCCACCGCGGTGCTAGTGACTTACCGCAGAGGTAGACATTAAGGGTAAAATGCTACTGGCATTATATTATCACTGGCCCCACCATTGTAACCACTGGCCCGGAGCATTCGTCCAAAAACAAAAATTAACACATTTGTTGCAATAGTAATTTATGCACTAACTACATTACTACTTGTACTACAACATTTGAATCATCAGTTCTTCCTCATTTTCCTCAATTGTTCATATTTGGTTTATTAAAATAATGATATTGTGGTCATTGTTAAAAAATGTCTGCTGTTATGAGTATTATTATCTGTATAATGCGCTTTCTGCCTTCCTGTCATTAGGAGTTAGAAATGTAATGGCTATGTAATTGATTTGATTAGAACCTTCATTATCCTAAACTGCTGGGACATTTCCCTTTAGCCAATACCTTTATATTCTACTCTTCACTTACTTGTCAGCATAGGTCGGCATTGATGTACAGAGCCGACAAGACCTTGTTTATATTGGCATCATATTGAGAGGTGCAGCCAGTGACGCGTCCTAAAACCAGGAAGTAAGCTGCTGGTTCCCTCCACAGAAAGCAATGGGATTCCTCCACAGGGTTTTGGAAAACAGCTGGAAATAAGTTCTGTGGAAAACAAACCTGTTTGATAAATGCACGTTTTGTTCAGCCGGATAATATCCACATGTCTACCCTACTTTTATAATGTTCGAATCATAAATCTAATCGATAGATTATAAAAGGGTTTTAGGACGCGTCACTGCACTCGAAGCCAACTCCATCGATCAAGCTGGCTGAAACTTTCTCTCCCTCTTCTTCTCATGCTCTCTGTCACTCTCCTTTAACTCCTCCGGTGACTTTCTTTTATTTGAAGATAGTTTTTTGCCCGGCGCTTGGCCGGTTACCGCTGGTATTAAAAACATTTTCGCGAACGGTTAGGTGGCGCGATAGTCTAGTGAAGGAGCGGGCTCCTGCTCACGGGAGCCTGCTCGCGCTGCGCTCCGCAGCAAACAGCTGTTTGCTTTTCACCCAACAACGACAACCGACTCACGGAACGCTATGTTGTAGCGTTAATAAACGAAACAATTTAACAACATTGCTTATCAAAATACCAATACCACAGGACATTTTTTTTAAAGCAATATTTTTAGTGGCCCGAGCGGGCAAGTGGAAAGTACGTTATGCTGGCCCGGGGTGTCTAAATAGTGGTTCCGGGCCAGCGGGCCATTTATAATGTCGAGCCCTGCCGGTTACCGGCTGGCTCACATCGTCCGACCGGCCCACTTCAGTACCGGCCCATCGGGATTCGTCCCGAACGTCCCGATGGCCAGTCCGCCCCTGCTATGGGACCATATTTTGGGCCAAACATTTGTATTTCTAGTAGCTTTTTAATACCACAAGGGGGCGCCAAAGTCAATAAAAAGTGTCATATAATCTGAATCTTTATAAACAACCTTTCAAAACAGAAATAAGGCAAACATGTGTGTTACGTTCAAGCCCCCAGGAAGTGCGCCGGACTCTGTGCCCAAAATTCGTTGTGTCCAAACGGCGGTACTGCAACTTCCGTATCAGTCCGTGACGTTACCCGTTCCAAAAATTACTTTTTTACATGCGCAACTTTAACCACGCCCCCCAAAAGGCTCGTTCACATTAGGCACGTCAATTTGTACACGTAACAGCACCGCGCGTTCATGACAGCATGACACTGGATTGTTATGGATTTTGATATTAAGGCCCAATCCCAAACCACGCCCTACAGGAAATGCCGTAACTGTATACAACGGTTTCAAATCAGCATCTCTTGGACAAAAATAATAAAACTCCAAACATCTTTCATTGTGTTTTTTGTAAAGCTCTTTTAGTTTTAAACCTGATGTATATAAGTGTCTTAGTTTTTGCAACAGTCTGTAAGTATACACAACTTTATAATAAAATGCACACATTTACCTTTTTCTAGACTAAACACAGGTACGATCCTAAAGGCCCTGACACACCAAGAAGTCACCGGAGAACTCGCCGACGCCGACTGTTGCGTCGCCATGTTCTCCTGTGTCTTGGCCATGTGTCGCACTGGAACACACCGCAAAGACTTCAGCCAAGCATGTACGAACTGCGCATGCGTGAGTGGCAATAACTCTCCTTACCAGCAGGAGGCGGTAGTGTGTATTCGTCATTCAAAAGAGGCAAAAACCGGAAGACAGAGAAGAAGAACAGACTGCGTGATCTAAACAAACAACAAATAGCGTGTGCGTTCCATTTTCACTCTCGTCCATCGAAAACATGTTTCGTGCGGTACTGGAGCTATCAGCCATTGGAGTGTTGCTTGTGGGAGACATTCTCAAGATTTCGGCCTGGTGTGTCAGGGCCTTAAGTTAAAAACATATGAGGTTATCATGAAGTTGTTAACCTCGCAGTTCATCAGTGGATGTTTGCTGGAACTACTTGTAAACAGCGTGTTTCCTGACGGACACACACAGCGTGACTCCGGTCAGGTAGAGACCGGTCTCAAGTCAGCACCGATGCAGACTCGCTGTTTGAGGGCTTGATAGCCCACTCCCCCTCCACACCGCTCCACACTCGTTGGTTTGGAACAGACCTTAATGTGGCGGACCCTCCACAGCAGCGAATGCGCAAACAGGGGGGTAGGGTGTAGGGGCGGTTTGGAATTGGGCCTAACGAGGCGGCCGTGGCAGTTAGCAGCTAGCGGCTAGCTAGTAATTATGCTAATGCTAATTTACACATCAATCGTTATGTACTTTTATATTACGCCGTAACAGGATCTAGTCATATCCAAGCAACAGAGCTTCATTTAGCGAGACGCTGTGTGGGTTGTACATGAAACCACTTGGTAATATATCAAAATATATGTATTTAGATTTATGATCAATTGTGAGTTAAATCTTTATCTAAACAGTAAAGCTGATGATGGATTACTGTGGAGGAGTTAAAATAACAATTGCCTATTTCTTTTTGAAATGTGATGGAGTAAAAGGATAGTAACTGTGAACTAAAACATATAATAGTTGTATATATCTATACAGTATATAGTTGGTTAATGGTTAATATTGCCGCTGACCGGCTGGTCCTGTGGCTCGTCTTTTTTTTGTAACTAGCTGATGCTCAATCTCATCCTCTTCTTCAAAGTCACTGTCAGACTCAGAGTTCTCAGAAATGTGATCCTCACATCCTGAAACCTCCTGCTCTTCCTCTACATCAGGGGGGTCAAACTCAAATACACAGCGGGACAACATTTAAAAATGGGTACTAGTGGAGGGCCGGACTGGTTCAATGTTTATTGCAGAACTTATTGAAATGAACTTATTGTACATATTAAACATGGAACTAACAAAGCTTAAATTATTGCCAATAAAAACAACATTAAACATTAAATAATCAGGTGCATTCATTTCTTATGGCTCTATCTGCAGCTTCTCCAGAGTCATTTCTTATGAGTACATTTTCCCACAGGCCAACAACAGCTTCAACAAAACTATTCCCCTCAAAGAGAAAACCAAACATGCCCTGTTGTCGTGAGAGAGAAAGTGCAGAAGGAAACATCCATTAAACTCAGTGTGCTGCTCTGTGATGCTAGTTCAGATACTTGGCATCTCATCTTGGGAGCAAGGTCATCAATGTTTGGGCTCAGGCTCTGAGCGGAGGAGACCCTCAGGATGGAGTGAAGGTGTGCGTGCAATATACCGGCGGGCCAGGTCTAACGCAGCGTCCACACGGCGGTGTGCGTTGAAGCTTGCCGGCGGGCGTGTCTGAAGCTCGACCAACAACCAATCACATGAATCCCCCGTCCCGGACACACAAGCACGCGGTTTGATTGGCTAGAGCTTGTACTGGCATATGATTTGATTTGCTGATACTTCCGTCGAAGCTTCAAAAGTTGAACATTGCTCAACTTTTGAAGCGAGCAAAGCGAAGCGATGCTCCCACAATGCAGTTCGGCAAAGTGTGACGTCACCCCATTCAAAGTGAATGGGCAGAAGCGTTGAAGCTTCAACGGACGCCGCCGTGTGGACGGGCCGTAATAGTAATTAGAAATGATCCTGCGGGCCGAAATTAAATCCACCACGGGTCGGATTTGGCACCGGGCCTTGAGTTTGACACATGTGCTCTTCATCATCATCAAATGGTTCTCTCTCTTCCAGAATCATTTGCAAGGCCCTCTTTTGGCCATCTTGATCAGGTGTGATAAGGACCCAAACTGGCGAAGCTTTATGTATTGTGTCTTGCCCCAAATATGCAGCTTGGATAGAATTATCTTTAGATAAATAATGAAAACGGGTCCCACAGACCACCACCTGCAGGATCTCAGGGATAAAGCGTTCATAGAGCAGACTAACGAGAAAAGAGAAAGAAGGGTTTCCCCCGCTCTGTCACACTTCTTGAAACATGATCCGTTAGGGGAACCACACTCACACCACAGTTTAGTGTTTCTTTACTAAGAAGTGCTCCATACGTCACTTTACAACCAGAAAGGGAAGCAGAAGGACTTTTTAAAGTACATGTTGAATGAAGCCGGCTTCGTGAGAGGAGAAAGGTACGTTTAATGTTTTATAATCTGTGTTTAGGATGAGCTTTTTAAACGTTATTGTTCAGCGAAATGAATGAATGAGTGACGGGAAGTGAGTGGTGATCTCAATGAGAGAGATAACGTGTGTGTGTTCTGGTTTTACTGGTTATAGAGATAAGGATATGTGTGTGTGGATCTCAGCAGCATTTTGTAGTAAAATCCATAGAAAAGAAGTTTGATAGAATAACTTGAAATAGTTTGCTGTAAAAGAAAAGGACGATTTCCAGGTGAAGTCAACGTCACACTTGTGTGCCTTTCTATCTTATTTATCTTCAATGACTCAATTAAAGTAGATATCCTGCATTCACATATATAAATACTACTTGAGTAGAAAGTATTACGTAAAAATGGGTTTGAATACAGTGTAATATGGGTTTGAATACAGGGTAATATGGGTGTGAATACAGGGTAATATGGGTCTGAATACAGGGTAATATGGGTGTGAATACAGGGGTAATATGGGTCTGAATACAGGGTAATATGGGTGTGAATACAGTGTAATATGGGTGTGAATACAGTGTAATATGGGTGTGAATACAGTGTAATATGGGTCTAAATACAGGGTAATATGGATGTGAATACAGGGTAATATGGGTGTGAATACAGGGTAATATGGGTGTGAATACAGTGTAATATGGATGTGAATACAGTGTAATATGGGTGTGAATACAGGGTAATATGGGTGTGAATACAGGGTAATATGGGTGTGAATACAGTGTAATATGGATGTGAATACAGGGTAATATGGATGTGAATACAGGGTAATATGGGTGTGAATACAGTGTAATATGGATGTGAATACAGGGTAATATGGGTGTGAATACAGTGTAATATGGATGTGAATACAGTGTAATATGGGTTTGAATACAGGGTAATATGGGTGTGAATACAGGGTAATATGGGTGTGAATACAGTGTAATATGGGTGTGAATACAGTGTAATATGGGTGTGAATACAGGGTAATATGGGTCTGAATACAGGGTAATATGGGTCTGAATACAGGGTAATATGGGTGTGAATACAGTGTAATATGGGTCTGAATACAGTGTAATATGGGTCTGAATACAGTGTAATATGGGTCTGAATACAGGGTAATATGGGTCTGAATACAGGGTAATATGGGTCTGAATACAGGGTAAAATGGGTCTGAATACAGGGTAATATGGGTGTGAATACAGTGTAATACACACAGTGTAATATGGGTGTGAATACAGGGTAATATGGGTCTGAATACAGGGTAATATGGGTCTGAATACAGGGTAATATGGGTGTGAATAGAGTGTAATATGGGTCTGAATACAGTGTAATATGGGTCTGAATACAGGGTAAAATGGGTCTGAATACAGGGTAATATGGGTGTGAATACAGTGTAATATGGGTGTGAATACAGTGTAATATGGGTCTGAATACAGGGTAATATGGGTCTAAATACAGGGTAATATGGGTGTGAATACAGTGTAATATGGGTGTGAATACAGGGTAATATGGGTCTAAATACAGGGTAATATGGGTGTGAATACAGGGTAATATGGGTCTAAATACAGGGTAATATGGGTGTGAATACAGTGTAATATGGGTCTGAATACAGGGTAATATGGATGTGAATACAGGGTAATATGGGTGTGAATACAGTGTAATATGGGTGTGAATACAGTGTAATATGGGTCTAAATACAGGGTAATATGGGTGTGAATACAGGGTAATATGGGTCTAAATACAGGGTAATATGGGTGTGAATACAGGGTAATATGGGTCTG
The DNA here is from genome assembly GCA_028583405.1 of Pogonophryne albipinna. Taxonomy (NCBI): domain Eukaryota; kingdom Metazoa; phylum Chordata; class Actinopteri; order Perciformes; family Artedidraconidae; genus Pogonophryne; species Pogonophryne albipinna. The sequence continues at coordinate 100,130 of JAPTMU010000203.1, forward strand.
AATACAGGGTAATATGGGTGTGAATACAGGGTAATATGGGTCTGAATACAGGGTAATATGGGTCTGAATACAGGGTAATATGGGTGTGAATACAGGGTAATATGGGTGTGAATACAGGGTAATATGGGTGTGAATACAGGGTAATATGGGTGTGAATACAGTGTAATATGGGTCTGAATACAGTGTAATATGGGTCTGAATACAGGGTAAAATGGGTCTGAATACAGGGTAATATGGGTCTAAATACAGGGTAATATGGGTGTGAATACAGGGTAATATGGGTGTGAATACAGGGTAATATGGATGTGAATACAGTGTAATATGGGTCTGAATACAGGGTAATATGGGTGTGAATACAGTGTAATATGGGTGTGAATACAGGGTAATATGGGTCTGAATACAGGGTAATATGGGTGTGAATACAGGGTAATATGGGTGTGAATACAGGGTAATATGGGTCTAAATACAGGGTAATATGGGTGTGAATACAGTGTAATATGGGTGTGAATACAGTGTAATATGGGTGTGAATACAGTGTAATATGGGTCTAAATACAGTGTAATATGGGTGTGAATACAGGGTAATATGGGTGTGAATACAGTGTAATATGGGTGTGAATACAGTGTAATATGGGTGTGAATACAGTGTAATATGGGTCTAAATACAGTGTAATATGGGTGTGAATACAGGGTAATATGGGTCTAAATACAGGGTAATATGGGTGTGAATACAGTGTAATATGGGTGTGAATACAGGGTAATATGGGTCTGAATACAGGGTAATATGGGTCTGAATACAGGGTAATATGGGTCTAAATACAGTGTAATATGGGTGTGAATACAGGGTAATATGGGTCTAAATACAGGGTAATATGGGTGTGAATACAGTGTAATATGGGTGTGAATACAGGGTAATATGGGTGTGAATACAGTGTAATATGGGTGTGAATACAGTGTAATATGGGTGTGAATACAGGGTAATATGGGTGTGAATACAGTGTAATATGGGTATGAATACAGGGTAATATGGGTGTGAATACAGGGTAATATGGGTGTGAATACAGGGTAATATGGGTGTGAATACAGTGTAATATGGGTGTGAATACAGGGTAATATGGGTGTGAATACAGTGTAATATGGGTGTGAATACAGGGTAATATGGGTGTGAATACAGGGTAATATGGGTGTGAATACAGTTTAATATGGGTGTGAATACAGGGTAATATGGGTGTGAATACAGTGTAATATGGGTGTGAATACAGGGTAATATGGGTGTGAATACAGTGTAATATGGGTGTGAATACAGGGTAATATGGGTGTGAATACAGGGTAATATGGGTGTGAATACAGTTTAATATGGGTGTGAATACAGGGTAATATGGGTGTGAATACAGTGTAATATGGGTGTGAATACAGGGTAATATGGGTGTGAATACAGTGTAATATGGGTGTGAATACAGGGTAATATGGGTGTGAATACAGTGTAATATGGGTGTGAATACAGGGTAATATGGGTGTGAATACAGGGTAATATGGGTGTAAATACAGGGTAATATGGGTGTGAATACAGGGTAATATGGGTGTGAATACAGGGTAATATGGGTCTGAATACAGGGTAATATGGGTCTGAATACAGGGTAATATGGGTGTGAATACAGGGTAATATGGGTGTGAATACAGGGTAATATGGGTCTGAATACAGGGTAATATGGGTGTAAATACAGGGTAATATGGGTGTGAATACAGGGTAATATGGGTGTGAATACAGGGTAATATGGGTGTAAATACAGGGTAATATGGGTGTGAATACAGTGTAATATGGGTGTGAATACAGTGTAATATGGGTGTAAATACAGGGTAATATGGGTGTGAATACAGTGTAATATGGGTGTAAATACAGGGTAATATGGGTCTGAATACAGGGTAATATGGGTGTAAATACAGGGTAATATGGGTGTGAATACAGTGTAATATGGGTGTAAATACAGGGTAATATGGGTGTAAATACAGGGTAATATGGGTGTGAATACAGTGTAATATGGGTGTGAATACAGTGTAATATGGGTGTAAATACAGGGTAATATGGGTGTGAATACAGGGTAATATGGGTGTAAATACAGGGTAATATGGGTGTGAATACAGTGTAATATGGGTGTGAATACAGTGTAATATGGGTCTGAATACAGGGTAATATGGGTGTAAATACAGGGTAATATGGGTGTGAATACAGGGTAATATGGGTCTGAATACAGGGTAATATGGGTGTGAATACAGGGTAATATGGGTGTGAATACAGGGTAATATGGGTGTGAATACAGTGTAATATGGGTCTAAATACAGTGTAATATGGGTGTGAATACAGGGTAATATGGGTCTAAATACAGGGTAATATGGGTGTGAATACAGGGTAATATGGGTGTGAATACAGTGTAATATGGGTGTGAATACAGTGTAATATGGGTGTGAATACAGTGTAATATGGGTGTGAATACAGGGTAATATGGGTGTGAATACAGGGTAATATGGGTGTGAATACAGGGTAATATGGGTGTAAATACAGGGTAATATGGGTGTGAATACAGTGTAATATGGGTGTGAATACAGTGTAATATGGGTGTGAATACAGTGTAATATGGGTGTAAATACAGGGTAATATGGGTGTGAATACAGTGTAATATGGGTGTAAATACAGGGTAATATGGGTCTGAATACAGGGTAATATGGGTGTAAATACAGGGTAATATGGGTGTGAATACAGTGTAATATGGGTGTAAATACAGGGTAATATGGGTGTAAATACAGGGTAATATGGGTGTGAATACAGTGTAATATGGGTGTGAATACAGTGTAATATGGGTGTAAATACAGGGTAATATGGGTGTGAATACAGGGTAATATGGGTGTAAATACAGGGTAATATGGGTGTGAATACAGTGTAATATGGGTGTGAATACAGTGTAATATGGGTCTGAATACAGGGTAATATGGGTGTAAATACAGGGTAATATGGGTGTGAATACAGGGTAATATGGGTCTGAATACAGGGTAATATGGGTGTGAATACAGGGTAATATGGGTGTGAATACAGTGTAATATGGGTGTGAATACAGTTTAATATGGGTGTGAATACAGTGTAATATGGGTCTAAATACAGTGTAATATGGGTGTGAATACAGAGTAATATGGGTGTGAATACAGTGTAATATGGGTGTGAATACAGTGTAATATGGGTGTGAATACAGTGTAATATGGGTGTGAATACAGGGTAATATGGGTCTAAATACAGGGTAATATGGGTGTGAATACAGGGTAATATGGGTGTGAATACAGTGTAATATGGGTGTGAATACAGTGTAATATGGGTGTGAATACAGGGTAAAATGGGTCTGAATACAGGGTAATATGGGTGTGAATACAGGGTAATATGGGTGTGAATACAGTGTAATATGGGTGTGAATACAGTGTAATATGGGTCTAAATACAGTGTAATATGGGTGTGAATACAGGGTAATATGGGTCTAAATACAGGGTAATATGGGTGTGAATACAGGGTAATATGGGTGTGAATACAGTGTAATATGGGTGTGAATACAGTGTAATATGGGTGTGAATACAGGGTAATATGGGTGTGAATACAGGGTAATATGGGTGTGAATACAGGGTAATATGGGTGTGAATACAGTGTAATATGGGTGTGAATACAGTGTAATATGGGTCTAAATACAGTGTAATATGGGTGTGAATACAGAGTAATATGGGTGTGAATACAGTGTAATATGGGTGTGAATACAGTGTAATATGGGTGTGAATACAGGGTAATATGGGTGTGAATACAGGGTAATATGGATGTGAATACAGTGTAATATGGGTGTGAATACAGGGTAATATGGGTGTGAATACAGTGTAATATGGGTCTAAATACAGGGTAATATGGGTGTGAATACAGGGTAATATGGATGTGAATACAGTGTAATATGGGTGTGAATACAGTTTAATATGGGTGTGAATACAGTGTAATATGGGTCTAAATACAGTGTAATATGGGTGTGAATACAGAGTAATATGGGTGTGAATACAGTGTAATATGGGTTGTGAATACAGTGTAATATGGGTGTGAATACAGTGTAATATGGGTGTGAATACAGGGTAATATGGGTCTAAATACAGGGTAATATGGGTGTGAATACAGGGTAATATGGGTGTGAATACAGTGTAATATGGGTGTGAATACAGTGTAATATGGGTGTGAATACAGGGTAAAATGGGTCTGAATACAGGGTAATATGGGTGTGAATACAGGTAATATGGGTGTGAATACAGTGTAATATGGGTGTGAATACAGTGTAATATGGGTCTAAATACAGTGTAATATGGGTGTGAATACAGGGTAATATGGGTGTGAATACAGGGTAATATGGGTGTGAATACAGGGTAATATGGGTGTGAATACAGGGTAATATGGGTGTGAATACAGGGTAATATGGGTGTGAATACAGGGTAATATGGGTGTGAATACAGTGTAATATGGGTGTGAATACAGGGTAATATGGGTGTGAATACAGTGTAATATGGGTGTGAATACAGTGTAATATGGGTGTGAATACAGGGTAATATGGGTGTGAATACAGTGTAATATGGGTGTGAATACAGTGTAATATGGGTGTGAATACAGTGTAATATGGGTGTGAATACAGGGTAATATGGGTGTGAATACAGGGTAATATGGGTGTGAATACAGTGTAATATGGGTGTGAATACAGGGTAATATGGGTCTGAATACAGTGTAATATGGGTGTAAATACAGGGTAATATGGGTGTAAATACAGGGTAATATGGGTGTGAATACAGTGTAATATGGGTGTGAATACAGGGTAATATGGGTGTGAATACAGGGTAATATGGGTGTGAATACAGGGTAATATGGGTCTGAATACAGGGTAATATGGGTGTGAATACAGGGTAATATGGGTGTGAATACAGGGTAATATGGGTGTGAATACAGGGTAATATGGGTGTGAATACAGGGTAATATGGGTGTGAATACAGTGTAATATGGGTCTGAATACAGGGTAATATGGGTGTGAATACAGGGTAATATGGGTGTGAATACAGGGTAATATGGGTGTGAATACAGGGTAATATGGGTTGGGTGTGAATACAGGGTAATATGGGTGTGAATACAGGGTAATATGGGTGTGAATACAGGGTAATATGGGTGTGAATACAGGGTAATATGGGTGTGAATACAGGGTAATATGGGTCTGAATACAGGGTAATATGGGTGTGAATACAGGGTAATATGGGTTGGGTGTGAATACAGGGTAATATGGGTGTGAATACAGGGTAATATGGGTGTGAATACAGTGTAATATGGGTGTGAATACAGTGTAATATGGGTGTGAATACAGGGTAATATGGGTGTGAATACAGGGTAATATGGGTGTGAATACAGGGTAATATGGGTGTGAATGTGGTTGCCATTAAAGGGTTAAACTTGTTATACTAGTTTCATAATATAATTCTAAATATCCTTTGTTTTATATGTAAAAAGTAGCCATGATTGTTAATTAAATGTAGTAAAGTAAAAAGCATGGTATTCGAGGACTTTAATTCAAACTAGCTTGTTAGTCATTATTCTACGTTTATGTATTATTATTTATTTTAAATGGATATATTAGGTGTAGTTTGACACGTAATTCTTCACATGGTGTCTGTTTGATAGTAAGGGGTTGATAATAATTACAGGTAAACAGAGAGAGAGAGAGAGAGAGAGCTTTGTGTGGGACATGTGGGAAGGTGAGAGAAGGGGAGGAAGTGAGAGACAAAGAGGGGAGTAAACAATGGGGGAGTCAAAAAAAAGTGACCCAGATAGCCTGTTTGCAGCTCATAATAACGTGTAATGATGTATCTATTTGCACTACTAAATACTGATCAGTGTTTACATTAATAATGATGTGACCTTCTTTGTTTCCTGTGGTTATTTAATTGCTCTTTTTACAGCATCGTTAGAGTACAGTTTTATTATGATGCTGCTGTGTTTATTGTTTTTTTGTAACTCTGGCACAACAATTTCCTTCTGGATAAAGAAAGTCTCATCTTATCTCTTATAGGGTCGTGAATCTGAATGTATAGTGCCGGATGCTAACCTGCATTTGTAGCAACATTAGCATAAGTTAGCAGTAATTAGCATATGCAGATAATAGTTTAAAAGTAGCTTGAACAATTGGACACGTTTGGAGTGGTTTTGGGTGTTATTGAGGATGCTGAACAAAAATGACAGATTTAACAAAAAAGTGGCCATGTTTGTATTCTGTTGGCGGATTTTGATAAACTTTGAGTCGATTTGAAAGATTTAGGGGACTTTGGATATTATAGATTGGACACATTACACTCTTTCAAGGACAAAAGCCCCAGTGTATACCAGTGTATGGCAGGAGGATGTATGATTACAGTGGTTTTGGTTTTTGAGGATGCTGAGTCCATTTCTGACAATTTCAGTATCAAATATTAGATGGGCCTTTATTAATCCCCCGAGTGGGAAATTCAGTTTCCACTCTGTCGTACACACACATGCATTTTTATACAGGTCACACAGTACACAGTTTTTACATCATGCACTTACAAATACACTCACAGTTACATGCACACATGCAGCTGAGAGGTCAGAGCGGAGGCAGCCAGTCTAGCCGGCGCCAGTGAGCAGTTGGGGGTTAGGTGCCTTGCTCAAGGGCACTTCGACAGAGGCCCAGGAGGTGAACTGGCTCCTCTCCAGTACCAGTCCACACTCCTTACTTGTTGGTCCGATCGGGACGTGAACCGGGGACCCTTCGGTCCAAAGTCCAATCCCCTACAGACTGAACCCCATATGGCAGTTCTAACCTGAAAGTGAGCATAGCTCTCTGTGGGCTGATCTTGGCTACCATGAGGAGTGTTGGACCGTTATAGAGAGCAAAAGATGAAAAGGGACTGAAAGATCTTCCTGGTCCCCGGCTTGATCTTCAACCTCAGGATCCATGTATCTGTGATCCTCTCCAGAATGGAAGGAGTCATCACATACAGAGCATCAACTAGTTCCTGAACAGTGTCCTTCACATGCTGATATCCAAGAGAGGGAGTTAGTCACTAGATGGAGGAATAGAAAGCAGTATTCAATGTTTACTTCAGATGAACTCCACGTCAGAAATGAGCATGCTTGTCATATTTCTCTCTCCATAGAGGCTGAATCATCATGTTAATCACATAGCTATCATCTGCCTCAAACAGTCCTCATGCTCTTCTAGGTAATCACACATCCTGTCATGTACGCTGTTATACACTCGGGCCTTTGTCTGTGGGAATCTGTCCAATCCATAGCATCCAGAGTCCTCTAAATCTTCAAAATCCACCCAAAATGAATAAAAATCCGTCAAAAGGGAGAACAAATATGGACATTTTCAGGTTAAAACTGTCTTTGATGGGACTGAAAATGTCAGAAATGGACTCAATAACACCATAGGCTATAATGCTTATTAATGAAACGTATGCTAATTGGCCAACATATGCAAGATGCTCTTCTGTGTCATGCAGAGTTCGCGTTAACCGAATATTTTCCATCAATGACGGATGTTTTCTAACAATGACGGAACAATCTGAAAGCAGTCCGTCATTTTGACGGATTAGAACAAACTCGGAACAGCGCCAACATGTCCACCAGCGGCTCACATTATATTACATCCTTAGTGGCCAGGTCGACTGAGGGCGATCTACTGTCGTCTGTAACTATTAGTCATTCACACCCCTGTCCAGTTGGTGGCGAGTGTGTGTATATTAAGTAGCTATTGTCTAGTCTTGTTTTTGACCTTGTTGATTACCTCGTTGTTGCTGCCCCCCCCCCCCCCCCCCCCCTCTGCTGTCTGTCTGTGCAGGAACAAATAAATCATTCATGTTCGTGTTGACATGAACAGTGACCACACGGTCGGTGTCTCTGTTCATCTTTTGTTTTCTCCATGCCCTTAAAGGTTCTGTATGAATCATTAAAACAAATGGATGAATGAACTGGCTTATCTATAGCCAGTTGAGTAGCACTTGAAATGTTTGGCTCTATGAAACCTGATGTACTTTATGATTCTGTTTTCTTCCAGGTTGTGTCTTCCTGGTCGAACGCACTTATTGTAAGTCGCTTTGGATAAAAGCGTCAGCTAAATGTAATGTAATGTAATATAATGAACATTTGCTGCTCAGTACCCAAACATAAATATTAAATAGGCTATGTCTCATCTCATCATTAAAACATCCATCCATCTTCTCCTGCTTATCCGTGGTCGGGTTGCGGGGGTAGCAGTTCCAGCATTAAAACACGAAAAATAAAATGACGGGTAATAATGGATTATGACAGAAAGTTTACGATCCTGTCCGTCAACATTAGGGACAACGAAAAAGTCTAACGCAACCACTGGGACATGTCTCCTTGCTTTAATGTTCAGAAAGCTCTTTATTTTCTCATACTGCCTGTGCTGCAGCACCTCTTTTCCCCCTCCGTCTGAAACCAGAGCCCAGTCTGCTCTGATTGGTTAGCTGGTCAGCTCTGTTGTGATTGGTCAACCAGCTTAGTGATGTCCCGCCCCTTTGCCTATCACGTACAATGTGTTGGAGCGCTGTTACATTAATGGTCTTTGCATCAGAACACATGTGAAACAGAGCGAGAAAGGAAGGGCAAAAGTCGGTTTCTTCTTTTTAGAAACAACGGTTGCTTTTCTGGGAACAGCAGGAAGTGGTGTGTGTGTGTGTGTGTGTGTGTGTGTGTGTGTGTGTGTGTGTGTGTGTGTGTGTGTGTGTGTGTGTGTGTGTGTGTGTGTGTGTGTGTGTGTGTGTGTGTGTGTGTGTGTGTGTGTGTGTGTGTGTGTGTGTGTGTGTGTGTGTGTGTGTGTGTGTGTGTGTGTGTGTGTGTGTGTGTGTGTGTGTGCGTGCGTGCGTGTGTGTGTGTGAGTTTCTGTTTGTAGTTTGTGGTTATTTCTGTGCTTTTCAGAGGAAGGTGAGAGAACACAGTTTTAGCTTCTGAATCCGATGAGTTGGAGTCCAAAATGTCAGCAGAAGAAAGACAAGAAATTGGAATAAAGAGCTTTTATCAGAGGCTAGACTGACTTCTTCTTCTATGGTGTTTATTCAGAGCGCTGCTTCCTCTCTGAAGTTTCCCTATCAGCTGCTGATCATGTGATATGAAGGTTGTCGAGCAGCTGACTCTGAGCCGTGTCATTGTGACTGTCATGACACGTAGGCTTGTTTCCCATCAAAGATTATGACGTTTAGCCCCAAGTTTGATCAAACTGTAAAAAAACACAGGATACTACACTTCCCATGATGCAACTTGATAGGGTAGGGTAGTTAGCTATAAAAACACACTAACATACATGACCAAAACTACCCTAACTTCTGAACCACAGCTCATGTATGCTTTCAAAATAAGAGTTAAAACCAACTTTGTGCAGCAGAAAGTGAAGCTGAATTAAAAATATACAATATGAAAAATCAATATGTTAACCAATGCCACCAACTTCTATCTAAAGTAATATGGACATTCACTTTAATATTTACACACTCTGTATTGAAAATACTGACTAATACATGTAATTGGGTATGAGATTATGTACATAGTGTTTGTTTCAATGTCAAAACAGTATTATGGTCATTCGGTGGTCCCTAATTGGGGTCAAACTTTAAATACTACACTTCCCATGATGCAAATTGATAGTGTGTTTTTATAGCAGTAGCTGTGGCTCAGAAGTTAGGGCATGTTGGGTCATGTACCTTTTCAAAATAAGAGTTAAAACCAACTTTCTTGCAGTTTGCTATGAATTTATTTACATACATTTCAGCGTAATAACAGTATTTCGGTGGTCCCTAATTGGGGCCATACTGTAAAATATACACAGGATATTACACTTTCCATGATGATAGTAACTTTAGATATTGGAGGCTAGGGCTCAGAAGTTCGGTTTCTGAATAAAATGTTGGTCATGTACTTTTTCAAATTAAGAGTTTTATGTAAAACCAACTTTCCAAAGAGAAATGATGGTGATGGTCAAAAAACTCCATGTCAGTGATGTTGAAGTAAAAATACATCCGTGAATGTTTTGGTCATCCCTTTATTATTATTATTATAAGTGCCTCTCACATCATTTAGACTTTGTGCCAAGATCTTCATTCATTAAGTCTGTTTTGTTCTGAAAATACTGAATAATAATTGTTGTTTTTGCTTCAAATTCCTGTTTTTATTCGAAAAAAATGCTAAAAATGTATGTTGGTCACGTTCATAGTTCTTAGACTTAATACAGACCATCATCTCAAGTAAACAGGACATTGATTTGACATTGAAGGTATATTTATAGCGGGATTGGTCAAACCCTTAGAGATGTCCCGCCCCTTAGCCAATCACTTACAATGTGTTGATGCGATAGCTAGAATTAAAATAATTGAAAGGTCACCTATCATGCTATTTTTAGGCAATAGCATAGGTCTCAGATATATATAAGAATATGAAAAACATGCCTATGAAGTGTTTTGGTTAAAATACCAAACTGATCATTCTAGCCATGCCTCATATCCCTCTATTTCACTTCCTGATTCAAAAGTGCTGATTTGGGGTATAAACAGGTCTATCTTGAGAATGAGATCCTGTGTCTCAATGAGATTTTCACCTGTATAAATAAAGGCAAAAAAACTGAAAACAATTCAAATAAGAGGGGGCGGAGCTTATGCCGGCTCATGCGGGACCCGACTGTCTAAAATGCTGCGGTGATGAAACGCAAGGATTATTAGATCAAGGATTCTCTCTGAAACAGTATGGAGCTCAAAGGCTTTCTCTCTTGCCGGTTTTACCACAAGGCAGACCCGGTGGCAGACATACGTCTCTGGGCGGGCATTTGATTTACCAGGGCGGGCCCACCCCGAAACTTACATATCCCGGGAAATCTGAATTGTCAACGGGGGGGGGGGCTGTTAGACGCTCGAGATTTGTCAACGGGGGGGGGGGGCGGGTGAGGGAGGCGCTCGTGAATTGTTGTTACGGAAACAGAGGGGTTTTAGGTTGCCATAAGGCTGTTGACGGTCTTATTATAGGCTACATCCATTGGTTGGTTTTGTGGCACATTTGTAACGCTGTGCCAACTTGGGCAAGCACGCAGGCAAACCTGAGGAGCGCACACAGGGTGGAGAGGTGGAGTGAGGTTGAGTCATGGAGAGAAAGGGAGAGAGAGAGAGATTGAGCGAGGCAGAGAGAGAATATTCCTTTCATGAACCACTTCCTGATATCCATTGTTGCAGATAAATATAAATGATATTAGCCAAACTAACCTAGCAAGAGTAAACTGACAGGCTGCTGTGCCGCATCTCACTCAAAACCCCACACGACTCAACCCAGCGAAAAACCAGCCTCGCGCGCAGAATTTCATTCAGAATTTCATAGCAAAATAAAAAAATGATATTAAACTAATCTTTCAACATCGTTTAAAACAAAAATAAATATTAGGACAAAGCCCTACAAATAACAACAATAAACATAATAAGAAAACAATTGAAATGTTGTATTCAGCCCTGATTAAAACAGCGGGCCCAAATCCTGGATGGGCTGCCCGGCCCCCATGCTCTCCAGTACAGGTTAGCTCTGAGTGTTAGCGATGCTAATGTAAACACTGACCATATTACGTCCAAAGCAGTCGGGCATTGTTTCTGATAGCAACTTTCTGATTGGCCCGTGGGTCCACATTTCAGATATTACGTCATATCGGACGCAAATCTGGATCAGCTCCGTTGTTCCCCCGTTTTTAGAGATTTGGGTACGGAGGAAAAGAGAGAGGGTTTTATTTTCTGACGCTGCGTGAGTTCCCTGACACACCGGGGACACATGTTGATGTAGAGAAGACATCAAAAAGTGCATTTTGCATGATAGCTCCCCTTTAACTTTCATGATTATGGGTTTATGTTGATAGTTTCCTGTGTTATTTTTGAAATATATTTTCCTCCTTGTGTCTTGTCTGGTTTTGCTACCTGTGTTTTCCCTCCTCTCTCCATCTGTGTCTTGTCTTGAGATTAGTCTTTTGTATTTAGGCACAATTCCAAACCGCCCCCTACACACTATACCCTTCCCCTTTTTTACTTAGGATCATAAACCCAAGTTGAGTCTAAAATACGGTAAATGTGTGCATTTTATGATAAAGTTGTGTATATTTGCAGGGACTGTTGCAAAAACTAAGCTGCTTATAAAACATCAGATTTTAAAACTAAAAGAGTTTTACAAAAAAGAAACGCCATTAAATTTCTGAGTTTTATTTTTTGTTATTTTTAATTCCAAGAGATGCTGATTTGAAACCGTTGTTCCGAAGAGTTACGGCATTTCCTGTTTCTACCGGAGAGAGGGGAGTTTGACTTTTTACTTTGACTTCTCACATGTTGAACACAAATACCTGTACTTTCTACTTCTTACATGTTGAACCCAAATACCTGTACTTTCTACTTCTCACATGTTGAACCCAAATACCTGTACTTTCTACTTCTTACATGTTGAACCCAAATACCTGTACTTTCTACTTCTTACATGTTGAACACAAATACCTGTACTTTCTACTTCTTACATGTTGAACTCAAATACCTGTACTTTCTACTTCTTACATGTTGAACCCAAATACCTGTACTTTCTACTTCTTACATGTTGAACACAAATACCTGTACTTTCTACTTCCTACATGTTGAACACAAATACCTGTACTTTCTACTTCTTACATGTTGAACACAAATACCTGTACTTTCTACTTCTCACATGTTGAACCCAAATACCTGTACTTTCTACTTCCTACATGTTGAACACAAATACCTGTACTTTCTACTTCTTACATGTTGAACACAAATACCTGTACTTTCTACTTCTTACATGTTGAACACAAATACCTTTACTTTCTACTTCTTCCATGTTGAACCCAAATACCTGTACTTTCTACTTCTTACATGTTGAACACAAATACCTGTACTTTCTACTTCTTACATGTTGAACACAAATACCTTTACTTTCTACTTCTTCCATGTTGAACCCAAATACCTGTACTTTCTACTTCTTACATGTTGAACACAAATACCTGTACTTTCTACTTCTTACATGTTGAACACAAATACCTGTACTTTCTACTTCTTACATGTTGAACACAAATACCTGTACTTTCTACTTCTCACATGTTGAACCCAAATACCTGTACTTTCTACTTCTTACATGTTGAACCCAAATACCTGTACTTTCTACTTCTTACATGTTGAACTCAAATACCTGTACTTTCTACTTCTTACATTTTGAACACAAATACCTGTACTTTCTACTTCTTACATGTTGAACCCAAATACCTGTACTTTCTACTTCTTACATGTTGAACACAAATACCTGTACTTTCTACTTCTCACATGTTGAACCCAAATACCTGTACTTTCTACTTCCTACATGTTGAACACAAATACCTGTACTTTCTACTTCATCCATGTTGAACCCAAATACCTGTACTTTCTACTTCTTACATGTTGAACCCAAATACCTGTACTTTCTACTTCCTACATGTTGAACACAAATACCTGTACTTTCTACTTCTTACATGTTGAACACAAATACCTGTACTTTCTACTTCTCACATGTTGAACCCAAATACCTGTACTTTCTACTTCCTACATGTTGAACACAAATACCTGTACTTTCTACTTCTTACATGTTGAACACAAATACCTGTACTTTCTACTTCTTACATGTTGAACACAAATACCTTTACTTTCTACTTCTTCCATGTTGAACCCAAATACCTGTACTTTCTACTTCTTACATGTTGAACACAAATACCTGTACTTTCTACTTCTTACATGTTGAACACAAATACCTGTACTTTCTACTTCTTACATGTTGAACACAAATACCTTTACTTTCTACTTCTTCCATGTTGAACCCAAATACCTGTACTTTCTACTTCTTACATGTTGAACACAAATACCTGTACTTTCTACTTCTTACATGTTGAACACAAATACCTGTACTTTCTACTTCTTACATGTTGAACACAAATACCTGTACTTTCTACTTCTCACATGTTGAACCCAAATACCTGTACTTTCTACTTCTTACATGTTGAACCCAAATACCTGTACTTTCTACTTCTTACATGTTGAACTCAAATACCTGTACTTTCTACTTCTTACATTTTGAACACAAATACCTGTACTTTCTACTTCTTACATGTTGAACCCAAATACCTGTACTTTCTACTTCTTACATGTTGAACACAAATACCTGTACTTTCTACTTCTTACATGTTGAACCCAAATACCTGTACTTTCTACTTCTTACATGTTGAACCCAAATACCTTTACTTTCTACTTCTTCCATGTTGAACCCAAATACCTGTACTTTCTACTTCTTACATTTTGAACACAAATACCTGTACTTTCTACTTCTTACATGTTCAACCCAAATACCTGTACTTTCTACTTCTTACATGTTGAACCCAAATACCTGTACTTTCTACTTCTTACATGTTGAACCCAAATACCTGTACTTTCTACTTCTTACATGTTGAACACAAATACCTGTACTTTCTACTTGTTACATGTTGAACCCAAATACCTGTACTTTCTACTTCTTACATGTTGAACTCAAATACCTGTACTTTCTACTTCTTACATGTTGAACACAAATACCTGTACTTTCTACTTCTTACATGTTGAACCCAAATACCTGTACTTTCTACTTGTTACATGTTGAACACAAATACCTGTACTTTCTACTTCTTACATGTTGAACCCAAATACCTGTACTTTCTACTTGTTACATGTTGAACTCAAATACCTGTACTTTCTACTTCTCACATGTTGAACACAAATACCTGTACTTTCTACTTCTTACATGTTGAACACAAATACCTGTACTTTCTACTTCTTACATGTTGAACTCAAATACCTGTACTTTCTACTTCTCACATGTTGAACACAAATACCTGTACTTTCTACTTCTTACATGTTGAACTCAAATACCTGTACTTTCTACTTCTTACATGTTGAACTCAAATACCTGTACTTTCTACTTCTCACATGTTGAACACAAATACCTGTACTTTCTACTTCTTACATGTTGAACTCAAATACCTGTACTTTCTACTTCTTACATGTTGAACCCAAATACCTGTACTTTCTACTTCTTACATGTTGAACACAAATACCTGTACTTTCTACTTCTTACATGTTGAACACAAATACCTGTACTTTCTACTTCTTACATGTTGAACCCAAATACCTGTACTTTCTACTTCTTACATGTTGAACACAAATACCTGTACTTTCTACTTCTTACATGTTGAACACAAATACCTGTACTTTCTACTTCTCACATGTTGAACACAAATACCTGTACTTTCTACTTCTTACATGTTGAACTCAAATACCTGTACTTTCTACTTCTTACATGTTGAACACAAATACCTGTACTTTCTACTTCTTACATGTTGAACACAAATACCTGTACTTTCTACTTGTTACATGTTGAACTCAAATACCTGTACTTTCTACTTCTTACATGTTGAACACAAATACCTGTACTTTCTACTTCTTACATGTTGAACCCAAATACCTGTACTTTCTACTTCTTACATGTTGAACACAAATACCTTTACTTTCTACTTCTTCCATGTTGAACCCAAATACCTGTACTTTCTACTTCTTACATTTTGAACACAAATACCTGTACTTTCTACTTCTTACATGTTGAACCCAAATACCTGTACTTTCTACTTCTTACATGTTGAACCCAAATACCTGTACTTTCTACTTCTTACATGTTGAACCCAAATACCTGTACTTTCTACTTCTTACATGTTGAACACAAATACCTGTACTTTCTACTTCTTACATGTTGAACCCAAATACCTGTACTTTCTACTTCTTACATTTTGAACACAAATACATGTACTTTCTACTTCTTACATGTTGAACACAAATACCTGTACTTTCTACTTCTTACATGTTGAACACAAATACCTGTACTTTCTACTTCTTACATGTTGAACACAAATACCTGTACTTTCTACTTCTCACATGTTGAACACAAATACCTGTACTTTCTACTTCTTACATGTTGAACTCAAATACCTGTACTTTCTACTTCTTACATGTTGAACACAAATACCTGTACTTTCTACTTGTTACATGTTGAACCCAAATACCTGTACTTTCTACTTCTTACATGTTGAACTCAAATACCTGTACTTTCTACTTCTTACATGTTGAACACAAATACCTGTACTTTCTACTTCTTACATGTTGAACCCAAATACCTGTACTTTCTACTTGTTACATGTTGAACACAAATACCTGTACTTTCTACTTCTTACATGTTGAACCCAAATACCTGTACTTTCTACTTGTTACATGTTGAACTCAAATACCTGTACTTTCTACTTCTCACATGTTGAACACAAATACCTGTACTTTCTACTTCTTACATGTTGAACACAAATACCTGTACTTTCTACTTCTCACATGTTGAACACAAATACCTGTACTTTCTACTTCTTACATGTTTTACTCAAATACCTGTACTTTCTACTTCTCACATGTTGAACACAAATACCTGTACTTTCTACTTCTTACATGTTGAACTCAAATACCTGTACTTTCTACTTCTTACATGTTGAACTCAAATACCTGTACTTTCTACTTCTCACATGTTGAACACAAATACCTGTACTTTCTACTTCTTACATGTTGAACTCAAATACCTGTACTTTCTACTTCTTACATGTTGAACCCAAATACCTGTACTTTCTACTTCTTACATGTTGAACACAAATACCTGTACTTTCTACTTCTTACATGTTGAACACAAATACCTGTACTTTCTACTTCTTACATGTTGAACCCAAATACCTGTACTTTCTACTTCTTACATGTTGAACACAAATACCTGTACTTTCTACTTCTTACATGTTGAACACAAATACCTGTACTTTCTACTTCTCACATGTTGAACACAAATACCTGTACTTTCTACTTCTTACATGTTGAACTCAAATACCTGTACTTTCTACTTCTTACATGTTGAACACAAATACCTGTACTTTCTACTTGTTACATGTTGAACCCAAATACCTGTACTTTCTACTTCTTACATGTTGAACTCAAATACCTGTACTTTCTACTTCTTACATGTTGAACACAAATACCTGTACTTTCTACTTCTTACATGTTGAACCCAAATACCTGTACTTTCTACTTGTTACATGTTGAACTCAAATACCTGTACTTTCTACTTCTTACATGTTGAACCCAAATACCTGTACTTTCTACTTGTTACATGTTGAACTCAAATACCTGTACTTTCTACTTCTCACATGTTGAACACAAATACCTGTACTTTCTACTTCTTACATGTTGAACTCAAATACCTGTACTTTCTACTTCTCACATGTTGAACACAAATACCTGTACTTTCTACTTCTTACATGTTGAACTCAAATACCTGTACTTTCTACTTCTCACATGTTGAACACAAATACCTGTACTTTCTACTTCTTACATGTTGAACTCAAATACCTGTACTTTCTACTTCTTACATGTTGAACTCAAATACCTGTACTTTCTACTTCTCACATGTTGAACCCAAATACCTGTACTTTCTACTTCTTACATGTTGAACACAAATACCTGTACTTTCTACTTGTTACATGTTGAACCCAAATACCTGTACTTTCTACTTCTTACATGTTGAACTCAAATACCTGTACTTTCTACTTCTTACATGTTGAACACAAATACCTGTACTTTCTACTTCTTACATGTTGAACCCAAATACCTGTACTTTCTAATTGTTACATGTTGAACACAAATACCTGTACTTTCTACTTCTTACATGTTGAACCCAAATACCTGTACTTTCTACTTGTTACATGTTGAACTCAAATACCTGTACTTTCTACTTCTCACATGTTGAACACAAATACCTGTACTTTCTACTTCTTACATGTTGAACACAAATACCTGTACTTTCTACTTCTCACATGTTGAACACAAATACCTGTACTTTCTACTTCTTACATGTTGAACTCAAATACCTGTACTTTCTACTTCTCACATGTTGAACACAAATACCTGTACTTTCTACTTCTTACATGTTGAACTCAAATACCTGTACTTTCTACTTCTTACATGTTGAACTCAAATACCTGTACTTTCTACTTCTCACATGTTGAACACAAATACCTGTACTTTCTACTTCTTACATGTTGAACTCAAATACCTGTACTTTCTACTTCTCACATGTTGAACACAAATACCTGTACTTTCTACTTCTTACATGTTGAACTCAAATACATGTACTTTCTACTTCTTACATGTTGAACCCAAATACCTGTACTTTCTACTTCTTACATGTTGAACACAAATACCTGTACTTTCTACTTCTTACATGTTGAACACAAATACCTGTACTTTCTACTTCTTACATGTTGAACTCAAATACCTGTACTTTCTACTTCTTACATGTTGAACCCAAATACCTGTACTTTCTACTTCTTACATGTTGAACACAAATACCTGTACTTTCTACTTCTTACATGTTGAACCCAAATACCTGTACTTTCTACTTCTTACATGTTGAACTCAAATACCTGTACTTTCTACTTCTTACATGTTGAACCCAAATACCTGTACTTTCTACTTCTCTCATTTCCCAAACAGCTGGTTCCTTTAGTCTGAATGTGTGTTTGGTGGCGTGATCATTATTCTTTAGAGTCATTGCGTGCCTATTGATTTGAACACGATCCGTGTATCCATCATTTCCTGGTCTTCTCTAAAGAAGAGGGACCAATGGAAACGTTGTCATGTTGCCGTTGTTCAGCATGGAAACATTCATTAGCTAACAATGACATTATTGTTCCATTAATATAAAGGGAGGTCAGGTACTCTTTAAAACAGCTGCTAGTTATGGGTACTTTTTACTGAAGTACATTTCAAAGCCTCTTTACTTTCACTTGAGGAAAGATGTTTAGTCAGTACTTCTACTTTCACCAGAGTACTTTTAAACCCGAGTATCTGTACTTCTACTTGAGTAAAGGATGTGTGTACTTTTGCCCTCTCTGGGTTTGGAATTGGGCCTTATAGTCTTGTCTTTCCTATTGTTCTCTGTCAGTTCGTTGTTTCCCTGTTTTTCCGTCTGTGTTCTGGATTTCCCTCGTCTGCTCTCCTGCGTCCTCCTCGCTACAGATTCGTTTTTGTTTGCTCCTCTTCCTTTTGTTGATCATGCCTACTTGTTCAGTCTTCTACTGTTTGTTAGGAACAGGTTTTCATTTAACAAAGATCGCTTTTTGTTCATACTTATTCTGCATTTGATGACCTCCTTCTCCTGACATTAACCCTGTGATGTAGGCTGTTTTTTTTCTTTAAGCATTTTCAATTATCAAGAATAATTCTCCTACATTTGATTGATGTTTCCAAGTTATAATGTAACTTATTGGGCAATATGCCTCGAGTGAGGGGCCCAGTTTGTCTGTATGTGACCCTCAGTGAAAAAGGTTTGGACTCTACAAAGAAACCTATACCACAGAAGAAGAACAGGGCCTCTTTGTCCGTGGAACATGTTGGCCTTTAGCTGCAGCCAACACGTCTCTAACAGGATATGTGGTGATGAGCTTCCTTTCTCACACCTTTCTTCAGAAATAGCGAGAATAACTTCAAACTTCCTGATTACTGGGTTCCTATAATGCTAATAACTGGACGGACCTTTTGATAGCAGAGTGTAAATGATGAAGGTTTCTGAGCACATGATCTGCTGTCTGCGCTTTGAAGAAGGGACGTTAGCAGGAAGTGCACCTGGAACCTTTTGGCTTCTGAGAAAAATATCTGTGACCTTTTTTATTAAACCACAAAAACACGAAGGTGACCGAGTGAACGGAAAATACAGAAGTCAGTTTGCTTTAATCTAACAATTAATACTCCTTCAATGTTGTTTTGCAAAGAGAAGCTATTCTTTGCAGAAGGGCTGTGGGTGTTTTGTAGGTCGGTTCGCAGTGGGCTGTATAACCCCACACACACACACACACACACACACAAACACACACACACGTTTTTCTTCCTGTTTTGACAGAATATAAATGTCAGTGTGGTTTTACCTGAAATTAAACCATCGCTCAGTTTGTATAAATCTAATGTTTGCCATGAAAAGAGAAGAAACACTCACCTGGCATGTTATTCTGTGTGTGTGTGTGTGTGTGTGTGTGTGTGTGTGTGTGTGTGTGTCCTAGCATTACTATACTTGTGGGGACCTAAATCTGTTAACATAGTCACGTGTGGGGACTCGCCTCCCTTATGGGGACAAATTGGAGGTCCCCATAAGGGGAAATATTAATGTTAGGGTGAAGACTTGGTTAGGATTAGGATTAGTTTTGTATCATAAAGATAAAGCAACAGTTTCTCAGAATAAAGCAAAACTATGAGTTTAAGAGAAAAAAAAACGAAGTCAAGCAAAATAAAATACATTTAAAAAATAAAACTATAAGTTGCAAACAAATCATTTGTGTAATCATGTAAACTATAAGTCTTTTTTCTTTGTTTTAACAGGTTTTTGTTTGCAGTTCTTGTTTCTTCTTTCTCAATGATCAGACTTTTGCTCTCGCTGCAGCTCTTCTCGTTTGCGCTCCCTCATTTTTTGTTTTGGATTTGGACATCCCAGGTGGACTTTCAGGGTTAAAATACTTTTTGTGGGGGAAACTTCTGACTGAACTTTTATCTATATCTTTACATCTGTTAGTGTTTTTCTTTATATAATAAATATATATATATATAAATATATATATATTTGAGCAGGACCCTGGATCCCTGCAAGGTGAATTATGTGTTCAATTAAAGTCAATTCAGATTCAACGTGGTGCTGATTCCGGCCTTTAAACAGATGATTCCACATCTCCTTATCACTGGGTATTTGTCTCACTTCAAGCAGGTGTTGGTGTGTGTGAGTAGAACCAGATCACACCACCTGCGGCAGGATGTCAAACGTTTCTATGTCTGTTTTTTGTTGTTCTCGATCACCTGTCAGTGCTTCTCGATGTGGTCAGGGTGTTATTGGATGTGCAGAAAAATAACACCTTGACACCCACCACACAAATAAAGAAGCAAACGTTCTCTGTGTATGCAGGATGAGAAGAAAGAGGAAGCAGTGAAAGGAGCCTTCGTCAAAACACTTCAAACGCTGGACATCATAAATGGAGAGGAGTCAGAAACCCCGTCTGCTGGTCCTGCTTCTCGCTCTGATTCAGGTCTGCCATGGAGAGGGAAGTTGTTCGAGTGACCCGGACAACAGTAAGTTATTTTGGTTTTGGAGAGTAACTGATTGTGGTGGAAATGCCAAACTTAAATATACAAGCTTAAGCCAAAGTTCTGTTATTTAATATAGAGTTATAGCATTTAACAGAATCTATTTCCAGCTGGAAGGACAGATAACCTGCACTAGTAGATGGTACCAGAATCGGACCCCGTTGCAACAGGAAAACAAGCACAGGGAAAAGACAAAAGGGGGAGGTCTCAGCTAGAATTGACATTACAGGCTATTGAAATGTTGGCCAGACGGGCGAAACTTGCATACGTGCTAATTACAAACCTAAGATCCATATCATCATTGCCTGACAACCATTCTGTCTGAGAACATTTAGTTGCTAGGCGTGAATTCAAACTGTTAGAAAATAAAGTTACAGTGAAATTATATATCATTAAATAAGACTTATCATACATGTCTACAATACTAATGTCCGTCCAGGAGCCCACAATCGGTCATATCAAGCTTAAAAATATAATAATAATAAAGCTTTATTTAAATAGCACTTTTCATACAACACATGCAGCTCAAAGTGCTTTACAAAAGGTTTTAACATCACAAGTTAAAAATAAACAAGAAATTCCCCTCAGCTCGGATCAAGACCTTTACAAGTACATGCAGCAAAATATAACATTTGAACAGGTTAAGAGACGCAAGGAGGGAAAATGTATGATTATAGACACTACATACTGATATACACCTGAACATCAGCAGGAGAGGACTCTTTAAAGTAGAGACACTACATACTGATATACACCTGAACATCAGCAGGAGAGGACTCTTTAAAGTAGAGACACTAGATACTGATATACACCTGAACATCAGCAGGAGAGGACTCTTTAAAGTAGAGACACTACATACTGATATACACCTGAACATCAGCAGGAGAGGACTTTTTAAAGTAGAGACACTACATACTGATACACACCTGAACATCAGCAGGAGAGGACTCTTTAAAGTAGAGACACTACATACTGATACACACCTGAACATCATCAGGAGAGGACTCTTTAAAGTAGAGACACTACATACTGATATACACCTGAACATCAGCAGGAGAGGACTCTTTAAAGTAGAGACACTACATACTGATACACACCTGAACATCAGCAGGAGAGGACTCTTTAAAGTAGAGACACTACATACTGATATACACCTGAACATCAGCAGGAGAGGACTCTTTAAAGTAGAGACACTACATACTGATATACACCTGAACATCAGCAGGAGAGGACTCTTTAAAGTAGAGACACTACATACTGATATACACCTGAACATCAGCAGGAGAGGACTCTTTAAAGTAGAGACACTACATACTGATATACACCTGAACATCAGCAGGAGAGGACTCTTTAAAGTAGAGACACTACATTCTGATATACACCTGAACATCAGCAGGAGAGGACTCTTTAAAGTAGAGACACTACATACTGATATACACCTGACCATCAGCAGGAGAGGACTCTTTAAAGTAGAGACACTACATACTGATATACACCTGAACATCAGCAGGAGAGAACTCTTTAAAGTAGAGACACTACATACTGATATACACCTGAACATCAGCAGGAGAGGACTCTTTAAAGTAGAGACACTACATACTGATATACACCTGACCATCAGCAGGAGAGGACTCTTTAAAGTAGAGACACTACATACTGATATACACCTGAACATCAGCAGGAGAGGACTCTTTAAAGTAGAGACACTACATACTGATATACACCTGAACATCAGCAGGAGAGGACTCTTTAAAGTAGAGACACTACATACTGATATACACCTGACCATCAGCAGGAGAGGACTCTTTAAAGTAGAGACACTACATTCTGATATACACCTGAACATCAGCAGGAGAGGACTCTTTAAAGTAGAGACACTACATACTGATATACACCTGAACATCAGCAGGAGAGGACTCTTTAAAGTAGAGACACTACATACTGATATACACCTGAACATCAGCAGGAGAGGACTCTTTAAAGTAGAGACACTACATACTGATATACACCTGAACATCAGCAGGAGAGGACTCTTTAAAGTAGAGACACTACATACTGATATACACCTGAACATCAGCAGGAGAGGACTCTTTAAAGTAGAGACACTACGTACTGATATACACCTGAACATCAGCAGGAGAGGACTCTTTAAAGTAGAGACACTACATACTGATATACACCTGAACATCAGCAGGAGAGGACTCTTTAAAGTAGAGACACTACGTACTGATATACACCTGAACATCAGCAGGAGAGGACTCTTTAAAGTAGAGACACTACATACTGATATACACCTGAACATCAGCAGGAGAGGACTCTTTAAAGTAGAGACTCTACGTACTGAAAATAAACATAATCTGTCCTCTTTCATTTCTCTCCTTCACTTCCCACAGATATCACCTGCTCCTCTGACTACAACCGTACAATCACGTGTGTGTGGAACAGCGCGTACGATCATTCAGGCAGTGTGTGCACGATAGACGCCCTAAATAAAGACAAGTACGGACAGATGTATAATTTACATACATGCAGATAAACAATTACTTTGATCTCAAACATTATGTGTCTGAAGTCAAAATGAAATGGAACATGTTTTTTTTACAGGCCTAGAAGGAAATCTTCCAAAGCTTCATGCACGCTCAAACCTGTTGAAGGCAGATCAACGCACATGACCTGTGACATGGAGTTCTTTAGAGACGAAAACGTGAGTCTGATTATCTCGCTAATTAAACGGCTGTGTAATAAATAAACAAATCACTGGACTCACAATATCTATTTAAAAATGATTGTATTGCTTCCGCTAACAAATATAGTTTGGTCTTATTAACGGTCTGCTATGCTTAGCAACCGTCTGCAATCCTTAGTAACGGTCTGCTATCCTTAGTAACCGTCTGCTATCCTTAGTAACCGTCTGCTATCCTTAGTAACCGTCTGCTAACCTTAGTAACCGTCTGCTATGCTTAGCAACAGTCTGCAATCCATAGCAACGGTCTGCTATCATTAGCAACGGTCTGCTATCCTTAGCAACAGTGTGCCATCCTTAGTAATAGGGCTGCAACAAACGACTAATTTGATAATCGATTAATCTATTGATTAATGAAACGATTAATCGACTATTCGGACTATTATGCCTTGCACAATTGATCAAACGCTCTTATTTAGCCATCAACTTTTAGATTTAGCTTGAGGTTGTTTTAGGCATGTGGAAACTAACAATGAAGACAATAAAGATGAATACTTGATTCAAAAATATATATTATTAAATTAACTAAACAATGGTGAACAAAATTAACATTGCTTTTTATTTAAATAAAATAAATAATATTTCACATCAAAAGAAACAACAGTGTTTTAACAAATCGTATTAAATAATCTGATGACAGAACTGTAAACAGAATAGCTGAAACTTTAACAAACTAAATAACTCAGTTTCCTCTAATCATTAACCCATGTTTGTATAATGTACTTAACTCCGTGTGTTGCTGCTAGCATACATAATACCTGACGTGGAAACGTTACTCATGGATGGGGCTACAGAGCTGCTAGAAAGACAGTCGAACCCGGTGCATTCCTCCGTCTGAATGTGGTGCACTTTTGCTAAATGTTTAGACAAATTGCTTGTGTTACCGCCCTCACATGCTAAACTCTTATTGCACTTTTGGCAACGAGCATTGTCCACATCGAGACGGGTAAAGTTTAACCACACCTTGGGAGCGCTTCTCTCCGCCATCCCCGCCATGTGTTGCTGCATGTAGCAGCTGCGTGTGTGTAAACTGCCCCGCCCCCTCGCACACAGACGGGGGAGAGAGATCCCGTCTGGATTGGAAAGATCGAAAATACATCATAGACGCATTTGTTTGTCTTTTTGTATATTAGAAACGAGTTGGCGACACTAAGACTGTGATATAATGTTTATGTAGCAATAACACATACGACATATATTTTTTAAATGTCTCCAGTACCGATAAAAAGGCCGATAACGTTGGAGCTTAACGGCGCGTAAAACACACGTGATGACGTCACCAACGAATCGACGACTGAATTAGTTGGCAACTAATTTGGTCATCGATTTTAATCGATGAAGTCGATTAGTTGTTGCACCCCTACTTAGTAACAGTCTCCTATCCTAAGTAATGGTCTGCTATCCTTAACAACGGTCTGCTATCCTTAGCAACAGTGTGCCATCCTTAGTAACATACTCCTATCCCTTAGTAACGGTCTGCTATCCTTAGTAACCCTCTGCTATGCTTAGCAACAGTGTGCCATCCTTAGCAACGGTCTGCTATCCCTAGGAACAGTGTGCCATCCTTAGCAACGGTCTGCTATCCTTAGTAACCGTCTGCTATGCTTAGCAACAGTGTGCCATCCTTAGTAACAGCCTCCTATCCCTTAGTAACGGTCTGCTATGCTTAGCAACAGTGTGCCATCCTTAGCAACGGTCTGCTATCCATAGCAACAGTGTGCCATCCTTAGCAACGGTCTTCTATCCTTAGCGACGGTCAGCTAGCCAAAAAGAGCAGACCACAGAATGTTTGAAATGAACCAATCTGGATTACGTTTTCAACCAAACCCTGTAACAATTTGTTTTTATGTTTCCTAATCTTTATTGGTGACCTTTTAAGGGGCAAGCAGATAGCTGTTCTCAGTAATTGTGCTAAGCTAACTAGGCTAAGGCTACTAGTTGTTAAATAACATTTAGAGTACAAATATAAGAGTTGTATTCATCTTCTTATCCAACTCTTGATACAGCAATAATATCTACATTAAAGACTATTAGCTTGAGCTTTTAATCCCATTCTCACCTTTATAAAAACATCACCTACGAACAGCTACTCTCATTTCATGTTGTATTGTTGTCCTATGAATGTTTTATTTTAATCAACATTATTTTCTTACATTTTCTTAGTTTCAACCTTACTATATCTTCTCCATGAATCTGACCTGTAATCCTGGGCCGGCCAATGTGACCATGTGCTTCCAGCCAGAGTATCACAGTGAGTACAATGAATATATCACCTTATGTGATTCAATTTGTGAGCTATTCATGATGACCTAAAACAATCTCTGTGTGTGTTTGATTCTGCAGTAAAGCTGAACCCTCCACAACGACCTCATATCAACTTCACCACCATTTCCTGGCACCCCCAAGTTAAAAAGAGACACAAAATCACACTATTCAAATGCCAGTTGCAGTGGAAACAAGAGAAGCAGTCATGGAGTGTGTGTATATATTTTGTTACTGTGTTAGTATTTTAACGCATGAATAATTGTGTCATCTTTTAGGCATAATGTCGCGTTCACACCAGCCTTGATAGTCTGGTTGAACCCTGGTTTAACCCCTTGGTGGGATCCAAGTCTCAGATAGCTTTAAGTGAACTAAGGTCTGTTTTATTTCTATTGTGAACATGCGTCAAGCCCAAAAAACACTATTGTGTATTTGCATTTGTTTGCAAAGAAACTAAACTAGTTCTGGTAAACTAGTAGTCAGTGGTGCTACCGCTGAATTTGGTGAACTTAAAATGTATCAGCCAACAAATGAGACAATAATTAGCTAGCTAACACTCGCCGCCTCACTAGAAAATGATAGTTGAAACACAGAGCTACCGCTGGTCGGCTCCCCGCTGTTTTGCTCATTTTCTGTAACCAGTGTAGGATAAAAGCATGAAGGAATAAGCAAACTAGCTAACTAACTAGCTCGTTAGCAGATTAGTGTCTTCTCATTCTCGTTCACTGTAGGA
Organism: Pogonophryne albipinna; assembly: GCA_028583405.1. Lineage (NCBI taxonomy): Eukaryota > Metazoa > Chordata > Actinopteri > Perciformes > Artedidraconidae > Pogonophryne > Pogonophryne albipinna. Next base: position 127,221 of record JAPTMU010000203.1, read on the forward strand.
AAGCACATCAGCCATGTTGAGGAGTTTACTATACGACTAACCTTACTTATGTTTATGTTAGAAACTCAGACTAGCACTGCCTGCTGGTTAGAAGAGTTATTTGGTCTTAGCAGTTGCAGAACATACGTGACATGGCTGTTGGTTGTCGTTTTTCACGTGACTTTTTGGCCAAAACACAGGAATCTTGTGGCGACACATGTTTACTGTCAAAACTAGTTAATTGGAGTTGTTTTGGTGAGTCACAGTCTTTAGTTCTGGACAGTTCTTTAGATTGTTTAATAACTTGCACACATTTTGTAGGATATCAAGAAACACTACAGGAACATCAGCTTACTCAACATCCACTCATTTCTTCTCCGTCAGGATCCGTCTGTGCAGAAAAACACAAATACTTATCCATGGAAGTGGGAAGAATCAGGGTCCGCTGTAGAGCTTGACGATGATTGGCTGATTCGAGGCAAGAGGTACGAGGCACGCGTTCGAGTGAAGTCCGAAGAGACAGACCAAAGCTCTACCTGGAGTGGCTGGAGCCCCACTGCATCATGGGTATCCACCGTTGGAAGAACGGAACAACCCCAACCACCATCAGGTAAAGACGGCCAAATGTCAACAGATTGATTTTGTTGATGATGTAAAGATTTGAGATACTAATTTTTGGGATTTGTATTCCTATTTGTTATGCTAATTAATGATCATTAGAAAAATAGTGGGGTATGTTCTCTTCCTGTATTTGAATTCTTGAGAATTAAGGAAACAAGTCGGACAAAAAAACATTTTCTATGTTAATCATTTTTTGTTGTTTGTTTTTATAACATATCACATGGAAACATGTTATAGTTTGATTGAACAGCTATACAGGTGATGTGAATCAGGATCAAGCAAAGCCAAATAAGCCTTGATATGCTAACGCTATATTCTCTGTCCTGTGGTTGTCAGATCTTGCTTGGCGTGTTTCGGGCCTTTTTGCCGTTGCAGCTGCGATTGCAGTGTTTCTGGTTATCGTACGATTTAAGACTGACAAAACCACCTGGTAAGCAACAACACAATACTTTTACAAGACCTTAACCAAATGTTGCTCAGGAGCAATAAGCTATATTTGTTCTAACCTTGCTCATGTCTTTGTGTTTTATAGGGTTTACATCGTGAAGATAATCAAAGGTCCGCCTATTCCCAACCCAGAGAAATCCTTCCTGAAAGATCTAAAGTTCGAGGTGAGCTTAAATATGCTTTTCTTTTAACCTCTTAAGCCCCACGGACCCGGTTCCGGGGCCGAAATCGCGTCATTTGCAGGAAACAATGTCTAAAGAACCTTAATATTTAATAAACTATGAATATTTTATATCCATATAACGGGAAAAAACTCATTTAACTGATCTTTTTCATTTTTCTTTCTCAAAAAAACCACACAATGCTAACAGTGAGCCTCTGAATTAGCCCCGAACGAAATATGCTAACCTATTACTGCATAGAAAATCACTCCTAGCTCCCTTATTACTTATCCTAGCTGCACATCCAACACATTGTTTATGATCGTAAAGACACAGAATCTAACGGTGCCCACCTCAACACTGAAAGATACAAACTCACGACGTTATCAACAAAAACATACATCAAAACAAGTGGCGCTATGTACTAACATGCGCTAGGCTAACATGGCTTACCTTGGTTTTGTCTGGTCTAAACTGGTCTTCAATGGCATTAAAACGATAAAAACGATGATGTAGTTAATCCATAGGTTAATATCCAATGTGGCTGTGTCCCCTTTGAAATGTTCTGATAATCTATAAGCAATAAAACTGCAATTCCGTTTTCAAACATCAGAGCAGGGATATACGCTCTGTAGCAAGATTGAATGCGCGAAGACGCTACCTTTTTTTTAACATGAGTGTGTGCGGGAAAATTTCCCTTGGATTCTATTGGCTCTAACGGTCAGAAAGAGATGTCACATGTCAAAATCGAAGAAGGGGGGCCAGAGATAAGGAAAATCCACCCAAATGGCCCCAAAAGAGGTTTTTTTGCTAAATCTGTCTAAAAATGTCAAATATCACTTGTTTTGCATCAATCTTGATACAGGCTCCACCTCCTCCAACACAAAAAAACAGATGAAATATTACAGTTAGATCAAATATAATGTAATAGAAACAGTGCCCAATAGTCTCTATGCAGTCACTGGAATATTGAAATGTAACATGTACAGGGTGATATTAGCAACATGTTCTTTAACCTCCTCTTCTCCTGCAGAGTCGGTCGAGTCCTCACTTCCTCATCGCTTCAGGGGAGCTGGACTCGGTGGAGATCTCCTCCTGTGTGGACGCAGTGTTGCCGTGCAGCCAGGAGGAGGCGCTGATGCACACAATCAGAAGCAAAATGACCCACAAATCCACCAGTTCAGACTTCTCCAACCCCAATTACTCCCATCTCCTCCCCCAAACTCCTCCTCCTCCTCACATGTCCTCCCTCACAGCAGGGAACCTCCCTCAATGCGTCTCCGACGATCCTTCCGGGCCGGTGGGAAGTCAGATAAGTGAAAAGGAAACGGATGAAGACAGAGGGAAGAAGGAGGAGGAGGAAATCCATCAGTTGTTCTCTAAAGGGAGTGAAGCCATGCTGCTGGTTTCAGACTATGAGAGGGTGGAGGAGTTAAAGGGGGAGAGAGGGAGGCTGCAGAGCTTAGATTCAGGTGTTGGTAGTGGGGGAGAGGAGGTGAGTCAGGAGAGCATGGAGGAGGTGAGTCAGGAGAGCATGGAGGAGGAGAGCATCACTGTGGAGGAGGAGAGGGAGGAAGGGAGGAAGGAGAAAGAGGAGAGGGAGGAGGTGAAGGAGAAAGAGGAGAGAGAGAAGGAGGAGGAGAGGGTTGAGTTCCACAAGATGTTTGGAGGTGGGGGCATTCAGGTGTGCTCTGGTTATAAAAAGGTGCACCCGGTGGAGGAGGAGGAGGAGGAGGAGGAGACAGAAAACCTCCTGCTGTCTCCTCCTTCCTCCTGCTCCTCCCCCTCTCTCCCCTCTCTCCCCTCTCTGGGCTTCTCTGAGGATTTGAAACCTGACCTCCTGGAGAGAATGTCTCTGATGAGCCGCAGCCGGTCAGTGGCGCACTCTGGTGACGGATACATGCCGAGACGACAGGAACAGAGCTGACAATAAATACATTATTCTTCAGGTCAGACAGCACAGAGGAGGAGGAGGAGGAGGAGGAGGAGGAGGAGGAGGAGGAGGAGGAGGAGGAGTGCCACTTAAGAACAAATCATTGGGATGTGACCATAAGTTATTTATTCATTATATTTAAATTTGTTATTGTTTTTCCTGAAAATCTCCGAATGCTGAATTATTGTAAACTGTATTTAATTTATTTTATTCAAATTATTTATTTTTCCTGAAATACACAGAACAGAACAGCCCTTTGATAAAAGAGGAGGGGTCTGACCTCATGCGGGACCCGGCAGCTACTGTCTAAACTAAACACTGATGAAACGCCATGTCATGGATTATCAAGGATTTTTCTGAAACATTATGGAGCTCAAAGGTACAGAGGAAAAGAGAGAGGTTTATATGTGCTGACGCTGCGTGAGTTCCCCGACACACCGGGGACACATGTTGATGTATAAAAGACATCAAAAAGTGCATTTTGCATGATAGCTCCCCTTTAATTGTTCTCAGTACACTGTCCAGTTCATTTTAAGATGTTATTGTTTGTTTTTAACTCGCTCAATGCGCTGGCCCCTCCCTCAGTACATCTCCAACCTCCTACAGGTGTACACCCCCTCAAGGGCTTTGAGGTCGGCTGATCAGCTGGTAGTCCCTGAAACCAAGAGAAAGACCAGGGGAGACCGAGCCTTCTCAGCGGTAGCCCCCAGGCTCTGGAACGACCTGCCCCCCTCATGTCAAATTGTCGCCCACCCTCCAAACTTTTAAGTCCCGCCTGAAGACCCACCTCTTTTCCCTCGCTGTCAGTTTGAGCTGTTTTATCGATTTGTATGCTTTTATTGTCCGTCCATAGCCTTTGTGTGCCTTGTATTCATTCTTATGTGTGCCTTTTATCTATTATTGTAATATTATATTTATTATAATGTTATGTTTGCTGGAAAACCCTCTGTTTTTAATATGTGCTATAGAAATAAAGTGGATTGGATTTATATCTGTTGAAAGAGGACTTTCGGGATGATTCGGGAACTACGATAGGCGGGAACTAAGTTTTCCAATTGTTCAGGCACCACATGAATGCATCACAAATGCCCTATTTCACATTGTTAAAGAAGGTGAAACCAAATGTTTGTATCTGCCCAAAGATTGAGATCCACTCCAAAATGTTATGAGTTCATCCTTTGCCAGTTCTTTACACTTCCACCAAATGTCATGAAAATCGGAGCAGTGTTTTTCCTGTATTCCTGCAGACACACAAAGAAGACAGCTAACAAACACAACCTCCTGTGCAGAAGTAATACAGATAAAGACAGTTAGGTAAAGCAGATATTTCACATTATAATCTGGTTAATTATTAATGTTTCAGGTTCTGTCGAGGACAAGGTACAAAGGGAAATATAGATAATCATATTTAACCTCCTGGTCATTTTGTATCCCCCTCTCTGTATGTTATGTTGCGGCAGAAGATGGTTTTTACAACCCACCTCTGCCGAGCGTGTCGTTTTGGCGAGCTGCTTGAAATCATAACAGTAGGGAAAATCAGAAAACACCAGGATACCAGTTAAACAATCATCTGTTTTAATTATAAAAGGCAATAATGCAATACAATTCAATATAATTAGGAGCGCCCCTGCTCTAGTTTCTCGTGCTGGTGGGATTCTTCGGTCTTCGCAGCAGGAGGAAAAAGAGAATGAACTAAATTCAAACCCAGCTTTTATACCCAAAAATCACCGGAGGAGCCGAGTCAGTCTATCTAATTGGAAGATGTAAAAGATGGCTTTTCTTAGCGAATCAGCGCGAGCCAGCCAGGATAATAAACAAGTGTCTCTGAGATGGTAGTAAAATATATCTGGCGTCCGTTATCTCACTTTCCTGCATAGACTTTCACACACACACACTTTCCTGCACATTCCAGAGGCCTGAGCTGTGTCCAAATAATATCCCTTTGTTCACAAATATAATACATATTAATACTCTCATATTTCCAGCTTCTGGTTACACAGACTGCTTATTATGAATACAAAGTAATTAAACACACACATATACTATTCAAGATATGTTGACTTCCCTGAAACATGACATACTGGAGATCTTAAGCAGAAGGTACTCTCATCCAACTAGCCCACTGCCCTGCCGACCTATACCTCCCCCACAGAGCAATAAAACCTGTTTACTCCAACCAACCCCGGAATGTTCATTGCAATTTTAGTCCTCACATTTAAGAAAGAATAAAAACAGAGAAATCAATATAAAACACAGGTATTGTTTGAGCAGTCTTCACGTAGCTGCTCCAATAGTCTTATATCTGGGGGAAATCCCCCTGTTATGTGCGCAGACTTTCTGAAAAACACTTAATAGTTCATCTTTTCACTCAAAACAGAACTCACAAATAGCCCAAAAACCACCCTTTTGATTATATGTAAAAGTGGAAGAAAAAGACTATTGCGTTAATCTACTTTTAAGAAAAAGGGAACATTGTTTGAATATATAAAAAAACCTCTCTATATTTAAGAGGAAAAATGTACTTTGTTCCTTCAACTATTAACACACAGGAATGTATAAAACCACACATATATTAGTGATAACATGATGCAACACACCTCTTATATATCAGGTGTCATTAAAATGAATAGACCAAAAATACGCTGTATTAACTTTTCACTTCAAACCTTCAAGTTACTTCAATTTTCCGCACAATTATCAGAGCGTTCAAACAACACGTTCTTTTCTCTTCGTGCGGAGGCGTTCATGGGATTTCTCCCAGTTAAAAACCCATTTAACCAATTATTCTAACAACACATGAATGCAGCACAAATGCCCTCGAATGCAACATTTAAGAAAGTCAAACCAGATAAATGTATCTGCCAAAGATTCAGATCCACTTCAACATTGTATGAGTTAATCCATGGCTGATTCTTCACCCTTCCGCCAAATTTAAAGACATTCGGAGAAGTAGTTTTTCCGTAATCCTGCAGGAAGACTCAAAAACCAAAATGACAACGAACAAGATAAAGACCGTAAATGTAAAACATGTGCTTCACAATATAATCTGGTTAACTATGAATGTTTTAGGGTTCGGTCAAGGACAACGCACAAAGAGGAAATGTTTAAACAAGGCGTTAATATCAGTTCTTGAGGCGTTTATGTGAATTCTCTCAGTTGGAAACCCATTTAACCAATTATTCTAACACCACATGAATGCAGCACAAATGCCCTATGTTGCATTGTTAAAGAAAGTACAACTACATTTGCTCAAAGATTCAGATCCACTCCAAAATGGTACGAGTTAATCCTTGGCCAATGGTTTACCCTTCCACCGAATGTCATGACATTCGGACCCGTAGTGTTCCTGTAATCCTGCTCAAAGCGTTTAAACAAGGCGTTCATATCTGTTCTTTCTGAGGGTGTTTATGTGAATTCTCCCAGTTAAAAACCCATTTACCCAATTACCCTAACACCACATGAGTGCAGTGCAAACGCCCTATTTCACATTGTTAATACAAAGTCATACCAAATGCCTGCAGACTCCAAAATTGCACAATTTCATTTTTGGACAAAGATACATCCTTCCACCAAATGTCATGAAATTAAGACCCGTATTTTTCTATATTCCTGCAAAAGACACACAAACCAAACCCCTTTCTTTGCAGAGGTAATAGGCATAAAGACAGAAATGTAAAGCACGTAGTTCACATTATATCTGGTTAATAATTCATGCTTGAGGTTCAGTCGAGGACACACACAAAGGGGAATATATATGTTCATATTTAACCTGCTGTAAGGCTTCTTTCACCCTTTTTCTGAACACACTCGGTATGTTGAGAACATCTTCATTCTGCTGCTGGGCCTCAGGAGGGATGGGGGGGAGATAGGGAGGGATGGAGGTGGGGGGGATGGAGGGGGGGAGATAGGGAGGGATGGGTGGGGGGGCGATGTAATGTACCGAGGAACACTCGTCTCCACCTTCAGTGCAGAAATCGAACAGAGGGGAGCGGGAGAAAGACCTCACGGACCGCCGCCGAGCTGAAATATAGATGAGGTCGGAGATAGGGAGGCTTTCCCATCCTCCCAAAAAACACACACACACGCACACACACACACACACACACACACACACACACACACACACACACCAGGATTCAAAGGCTTTATCATCAGAAGTGGTGTTGCAGCTACTGTGTTGATATGGCAATGAAAATCTTAAGTCCCAGGCTCCTGCAACGGTGCAACATAAACAAGTCATAAAGCAATAAAAACAGGGCAATAAGAAACACAACAGTGTTAAGACAACATTATACGGACAACAAGCTTAACATTCACGCTTCAGGCAAGGAAACGTTTGATCTCTGCATCGCTTTTACATGTTTTGGATTATGATGATCTGCTTTACATCAATACCTCTGACCAGTGCCCCCTTAATGCCCGAGTGACCGGACCCTACTCTCTTCCATAAGTGGGTCAAAAATGACCCGTATTACAATAATATGTGTTTTTATGCCATTTTTGTTATTTTGGTTAAGAAAAATCACTTGTATGATATTTAGTATTACATTTTGGTTCACACGAGAAATATTTAATATTTAATTTTTCACTTTTTATAATTTTAAACATTTTTCGACATCAAATATTTTCTGAGGTGAAAAATGAAGATAATCAGACCGATAAGACCGATCTCACTTCATCTCCCTCCACAAACACTCCTCTGCCACAGCCTCAGTCACCCGAGGCGTTCCCCAGGGATGAGTACTCAGATCCACCTCAGCCGGTCTCCTGTCCCCCCCCAGTCCAAACTATAGGCAGCTGTGGGGAAAGAGCCTTTTCAGTGGATCTCCGCTATTCTGAGTCAAAGTCAGCTTTATTGTCAAAATTACTACATGTGTTATACATCCAGAAATCTCATGATACCGTTTCCCGCAGTCCCACAGTGTGACATATATACAAAAAACAAAACGGCCTAGATAAATGGGGTACACAAACAAGTAACAGTGGTGCTGGTTAATAATATATTTTAAATGTTAATAATACTCCCTCACAGTATTCCAGTCCCTTTTCAAAACTCATCTCATCTTCTCTGTCTAATAATAATAATAATAATTATTATTATTATTATTATTGTGATCTGATCAAGAATGATTGTGATTGGTGGTTTGCTGTGCATGCATGTCACTCACTCAAGTACCCCTGACATGAGAGCCGTGCGAGTTTTACTTTTGTAGCGAGCAGCAAAATAATAGTTTGAGTTCAGTTGCCTACTTAATATCGCACGTCCTAAAAAAATATTGACATATTTATAAAAGAAAATGTATATTGGACCGTTAAAAGTAATTTCTTTATTCTCACATTTTATAATTAGGTGTCATTTGTGGTACTATTGTAAAACATATACAGTATAATATATATGAACCCATGTATGGCAGCTCTTTTGCAAAGTACTGAGTAAGGAGATATATGATACATTATGATGTGATATGAATGATAATGGGACACATCGACGTCTGCACTCACAGTGCCGCGGACTGTACTTAATGTTACTCTGATCCGGTTACTTATGTTGTGGCAGATATTTAAGTAAGCTTTCTTAACGCTAATGTTATAATAGTCAGATTGCTCTGAAGATGGAGGTGATATTCTATTCATGTTCACGTTCACACAGTCAGTTGATTTTTGCCGGCCGTCTTTCCTGCAACGGCAGCTTTTCTGTATTTCCTTTCTCCTGTAATATGACTTGATCGCTTTAAACTCCGCACACTGAGCTCTGATTGGTCAGCAGGCGGTGCTTTCACTGAGTTGATCTCTTATCATGGAACCTATCCTGCTTCGAAGCACAGACTAGGTTCCAGGATAAGTCACCATGGAGATCTAGCCCGCTAAAAAGTGAACCAGCTTCGTAGGACCGGAAACCCCGAGTTTTGCCTGAAGTTAGCCGGCTAAGCGAAAATCCTGCTTCGTAGTACAGGCCTCTGGTCCTAGGTCTACCCCTCGGTCTCTTCCCAGCTGGACGTGCCTGGAACACCTCCCTAGGGAGGTGCACAGGTGGCATCCTAACTAGGTGCCTGAACCACCTCAACTGGCTCCTTTCGACTCAAAGGAGGAGCGGTTAAACTCTGAGTCCCTCCCGGATGACTGACCTTCTCACCTTATCAACTTATTGACATCCTCGTGGATTCATCTTCTTCTTATAGACACATGCATTTCCAAACATTTGGTAAAATGTATTATCTCTTCGATTTACACACGGCATCTATTGCACGTCTGTCCGTCCATTTGATGTCATTTGATGCGAGAAATATGAGTTGTTATTTCAGATTATGTGTGCAGTGGATGTACATGATCTTTAGTTTGCTAGTTATTACGAAGATTACTTCAGGAAATTGCGTCCATAGAACGTTTTCATTGTTACCAAGTTGGTTGCTAGGGACGCTGCTATCGATATTATTTCTGTTATGTTGTGTAACAGTTTAATGGTGTTATCTTTATTGCTACCCCCTTCCCCGTCAATTTATAGTGTTGGTCCACAGCGCAAACATATTAGTTTAACAAAATCTGCATCTAAAATTGTGGCAATGAAATGTTATTTTCCCCTGTAAATCACAAATGTAACAGTTGCGATTTTGGGCTATATAAATAAACATTGATTGATTGATTGATTATCCCTAAGGGAGACGCCAGCCACCCTGCGTAGAAAACCCATCTCGGCCGCTTGTATCCGCGATCTTGTTCTTTCGGTCATGAGCCATCCTTCATGACCATAGGTGAGGGTAGGAAGGGAAATGGCCCGGTAGACAGAGAGCTTTGCCTTCTGGCTCAGCTCCCTTTTCGTCACAACGGTGCGGTAAAGCGACTGCAGTACCGCTCCCGCTGCTCCGATTCTCCGGCCCATCTCACGCTCCATTGTTCCCTCACTCGAGAACAAGACCCCGAGATACTTGAACTCCTTCACTTGGGGTAAGGACTCATTCCCTACTTGGAGTGGACAGTCCATCGGTTTCCTGCTGAGATGAAATAAAAAACATTGAAAGGAAATATTGCTATATAATTGGAAGATCTTTTCAGCTGTACATACATTTTCCTCTCCTGATAGGATGATCCACAAGATTAAAGACGCTTCCCTATTTATATTTTAAAATGTTTTAAAGGCCTGCACTTTGTCATATAAGACGACAGATTATTGGTGGTCAAATATATTTCAACACACACACATCTCTGCCTCAGGCTTCCTCTCTGTGCAGCCTGTGGGGATTTCTTGTTTGCATGGAGAGAGAGAAATGAACTCTTGGAAACGAGAGCGTAAACAGCCTTCATTCCCCTCGGATTTACCTGTGCATCATCACTGTTGCTAGGTAACGATCAGCACACCTGTTCCGCCTTTCTCAGTGATGCTGCTTTCAGAGGAGAGATGTAGGGATATAATCGAGCCATAAGTAGAGATTTCTATTTTGGTTTTTCAAACTATCTGCGCTGATCTTTGTGAAATATTGATTGACTTTTCTCTACCTTTGGACATACAAACAGAGAGGGAGCCGTTCTGTTGGAGCTACATGTCTGTGCTAACCAGAGATGATGAATAAAAGCTGCTAAATTGGAAATACTTGGATATGATTTCTGGAGGATTAAAACTGGTGGAGTGAGGCGATGGCGCTCGGCCACGGCTCCAAGAAATCTGTTTCCTGTGAGCGGGGGGCAACACCTGCAACTCTGCACAATGGGGTCAGTAACACTAATAATAACACTAAAATATATAGAGTATAAAGTATCTTCACCGGGTGATATTTATCGGTCAGGGTCTTCAGATGAATGTGTGTAAAACCTGTGGAGCTGTTACAATAGAGAAAGTGATTGAAAGGGTTTTATATATGTTTGTATGACATGCTATTTGTATGCAAAATGGACTGTTTTGGTTTTGAACCAGAATCAGAACATTTATTAATACCAGAGGACATTGGGTTTCGTGACATTTGTTCGACTTAAGATTGAAATAAAAATAAAGAAATACAATTAAAGAAAATATTTATACAAACAGAAGAAGATAGAGGAAGAATCTGCAACAAATTAAAAAATATATAAATACTGACCCCAACCCTAACGCTATCAAAAAGCTATGATAAAATGTAATTGGATCAAAATGAACATAATAAATTAAAGGTGGGGTGGGTAATTCTGGAGAAACCGGCTCGAGTGCGCTTGAATTTGAAAATACACAGCCGGAACAAATCTGCCACTTCCTCACAGAGCCCCTCCTCCAACACACACGAACGCGCACACGACCAATGAGGGCACGAGATCAGTTTGTGCCCAGATGGAAGGCTGACAGGCAGGTAGGCCATCCAGTTACTTTAGCCGGATCAGATGATTGGTCGTGCTTTTTACAGCGCTACGGCTTTCACAGATGAATTTTTGTATGGATTTGTTGTCAAAGCTCTTCAGATATTCATTGCTATCGGATGTTAAGAGCATTCCATGGAATATAACAAAAAGTGTATCTCGAGCCGGTTTCTCAAACTTACCTACCCCACCTTTAAGGTAAGATAAAGCAAAATAAACATACAAATAAATTGAAATAAAAATTAAATATAGAAAAAAATTAAATATTTATACAACCATAAGAAGTTAGAGGAAGAATCTGCAATACAAATAAATAAATAAAACAATGACCCTAACCCTTACATTTCCAAAAAAGCTATAATATACAGATATCTTATTTCTATCTGTTCTCCACAGGTAGAAGCTGGTGGTCAAACCTTGGCTCCGCCCACCAGGAAATCCCACTCCTGTAAGTGTGTCCTGGCCTTCATCATCATCATCATCATCATCATCATCGCCGCAGGAGCCACGCTGGCCTGGTACTTCCTGGGTGAGGAGTTTTCTATTTTTATATCTATATTCATTGAATTATAAAAGCTTTATGGACGGCAATGTTGGTCTTTAGATTGGTCTTTTAGTCCTTCTCTAGCAGATGGACATGGTGGCTTTTTATAAAATGTCTTGACAACTGTTTGATGGATTAACCCAAGTTTTTGTCAATGCCTCAAATCCAGTGGATTTTAGGTATTTATTGGCGTATCTTATGTTGTAGAATAAAACGTTAAAATCTCTTCAGCTTGTGTTAACCACTGACCTTATTTCAGGCTAACACAACAACCAGAAACATTTCCAAACGAGGGAACAAGAACTGCTAAACTAGAATCAAACCCTGCACATTTTCACAATGCAATGCGATGATTACATGTTGTGTTCAATACTATGGCTTGGGACTAAATATCTTACATTTTTATTGTGTATTTATATGTTGTTGGTCCTTCAGACTACAGGGTGTGGGTATGTGAGCCTCGTGCTCAGCAGCAGTACTCGGCGTACCTGACCATCCTCAACAGGAACTTTTCTGCTGATCTGTCCTCTCACAGCAGCGCTGCCTTTAAACGAGAGGCTAAAGGAGTGCAGAACATGGTGAGCAGCAGAGAGGGCAAAAGTACACACATCCTTTACTCAAGTAGAAGTACAGATACTCGTGTTTTAAAATACTCTGGTAAAAGTAGAAGTACTGACTAAACTTCTTAACTCAAGTAAAAGTAAAGAGGGCTTTGAAATGTACTTCAGTAAAAAGTACCCATAACTAGCAGCTGTTTTAAAGAGTACCTGACCTCCCTTTATATTAATAGAACAATAATGTCATTGTTAGCTAATGAATGTTTCCATGCTGAACAACGGCAACATGACAACGTTTCCATTGGTCCCTCTTCTTTAGAGAAGACCAGGAAATGATGGATACACGGATCGTGTTCAAATCAATAGGCACGCAATGACTCTAAAGAATAATGATCACGCCACCAAACACACATTCAGACTAAAGGAACCAGCTGTTTGGAAAATGAGAGAAGTAGAAAGTACAGGTATTTGGGTTCAACATGTAAGAAGTAGAAAGTACAGGTATTTGTGTTCAACATGTAAGAAGTAGAAAGTACAGGTATTTGGGTTCAACATGTAAGAAGTAGAAAGTACAGGTATTTGTGTTCAACATGTAAGAAGTAGAAAGTACAGGTATTTGTGTTCAACATGTAAGAAGTAGAAAGTACAGGTATTTGTGTTCAACATGTAAGAAGTAGAAAGTACAGGTATTTGTGTTCAACATGTAAGAAGTAGAAAGTACAGGTATTTGGGTTCAACATGTAAGAAGTAGAAAGTACAGGTATTTGAGTTCAACATGTAAGAAGTAGAAAGTACAGGTATTTGGGTTCAACATGTAAGAAGTAGAAAGTACAGGTATTTGTGTTCAACATGTAAGAAGTAGAAAGTACAGGTATTTGGGTTCAACATGTGAGAAGTAGAAAGTACAGGTATTTGTGTTCAATATGTAAGACGTAGAAAGTTCAGGTATTTGAGTTCAACATGTAAGACGTAGAAAGTTCAGGTATTTGAGTTCAACATGTAAGAAGTAGAAAGTACAGGTATTTGGGTTCAACATGTAAGAAGTAGAAAGTACAGGTATTTGTGTTCAAAATGTAAGAAGTAGAAAGTACAGGTATTTGTGTTCAACATGTAAGAAGTAGAAAGTACAGGTATTTGTGTTCAACATGTAAGAAGTAGAAAGTACAGGTATTTGTGTTCAACATGTAAGAAGTAGAAAGTACAGGTATTTGTGTTCAACATGTAAGAAGTAGAAAGTACAGGTATTTGTGTTCAAAATGTAAGAAGTAGAAAGTACAGGTATTTGAGTTTAACATGTAAGAAGTAGAAAGTACAGGTATTTGAGTTCAACATGTAAGAAGTAGAAAGTACAGGTATTTGGGTTCAACATGTAAGAAGTAGAAAGTACAGGTATTTGAGTTCAACATGTAAGAAGTAGAAAGTACAGGTATTTGAGTTCAACATGTAAGAAGTAGAAAGTACAGGTATTTGAGTTCAACATGTTAGAAGTAGAAAGTACAGGTATTTGGGTTCAAAATGTAAGAAGTAAAAGTAAAAAGTCGTCAGAAAAAAAAGTAGTGGAGTAAAGTATTGATACCATAAAAATACTTAAGTACCGACGAAGTATTTATACTTTTTATACTCCACTACTTCCCACTTCTGCTGAGCAGGGACGCTGAACACCTCTGAAACTAACTCAAATTAGGTTATTTCACTTTCATTTGATTTGTAATGGTTAATTGTTAACTCTATTCCACTTTTTAAGTATTTGTATTTTAAGGTTGAACCAATTGCCCAATTTGGGATTAATAAAGTATCTATCCATCTAATCCATCTATCTATCTATCTATCTATCTATCTATCTATCTATCTATCTATCTATCTATCTATCTATCTTATGCTAAGGGACCATGACTGATTTTTCCATGTGATTTCCAATGCAATTAAGCTATCCTATAAAAACTCAATGACACGTGGGCTGTGATATTATGTTTCTTTGTCATCCAGGTGAAGAAGATAATGAAGTGCTCGAGTCTTTCTCGATACTTCAATGACACCACTGTGTTCGCCTTTGGGTATGTGCATCAAACTTCTTCATATACAAAACACAGAAAGGGGAAAGTAAAAGTATGAGATATGAATAGTTCAATTAAAAGCAGCAGCAGGTTAAGGTTTCAGGTTTCAGGTAAACAGCTGTGAAAATATGCTTTATTTCTGCAGGGAAGGGAGTGTTGTTGCACACTTCTGGATAGTGATGTCCGTGCCGGGCAGCCATGTTGGGAAGGTCACTCTGGAGACAGTGACCAGGAGCCTGGAGGGGGGGCTGGTGGGGAGAAAAGGGCCGGGGGAGGGTGAGACAGCCAGCGTCAGTGGATACATCATCCACCTCCCCTCACTGTCCGTCACGGGTGAGGGCAAGAGAGAGAGAGAGAGAGAGAGAGAGAGAGAGAGAGAGAGAGAGAGAGAGAGAGAGAGAGAGAAAGAGAGAGAGAGAGAGAGAGAGAGAGAGTGTGTGTGTGTGTATGTGTGTGTGTGTGTGTTATTATCAGCCATGTTTACCCAATGTTTGCAGAAGTCTTATTGATAGTCAAAATATTAATTTCAGGGAGTCCTGTCTGTCAGGGGTGAGTGCAAGAGATTGTGTGTCAGCCATGTTTGCAGAAGTCTAATTTTTATTTATTTATTTAACAGGGACAGTGCACATTAATCAACATTTCTGTAAATGTGCCAGAGTTAGCCAAGAGGCTATTTTTCATCAGTAGTCCCTGGACAGATTTTGTAAGTCAACCTAAAGACAAGTTGATTATTGATAGTCACAACAGACATTTAACCTCTTAAGCACTGGGGGGAGGGGGGGGGGGGCAACATAATTTACAGTTTTTTACCATGTTCAACCTGAATTTTCTTTAAAATAAAAAACATCTATATTGATTCTGACTTTTCTACATCCAACTCAAAGGTTTATCATTACTTTGAAAAAAAAGATTATTAATGTAACCCTTTTAGAAGGGAAGATATGGTCATTTGTTCTGGGAATGTCATTTTCGAGCCGGAGACCTGAAAAACAGGCTCAGGGTTGAACAGGTTAAAGGTTAATATATGAATCTCAAACTGTGCAACTATATATCATCTTTACAAAAACATAAAATCTCAGCTAAGAATAACTGCAAACTAATGACAGAAGGTAGCTAAACTACTGTATCACGAAACAAACTCATCCACCTCCCATCGCTGTCCGTCAGTGGTTGATTGCAAGAGAGTGTGTGTTTAATGTTAGCTATGTTTGCCCAATGTTTACAGAACTTTAGTGATAGTCACAACATTCATTTTAGGGTTTTCTGCTTACGCTATATAGACAAAAGTATTGTGACACTCCTCTTAATCATTGAATCCAGGTGTTTCATTCAGTCCCATTGCCACAGGTGTACACAATCAAGCACCTGGCCATGCAGTCTGCCTTTACAAACATTTGTGAAAGAATGGGTTGTTTAAAAGAGCTCACAGAATTTTAACATGGTACTGTAATAGGATGCCACCATTGCAACAAGTCAGTTTGTGACATTTTTGTAGGTTTAATGTGTAGGTGGTTCAATACTTTTGTCTATATAGTGTATATGAATATGAAAAAAACTGTGCAACTATGTTTAAACACTTCTAAACCATTAATCAATTAATTATTGTCTATACTAAAATATAAATCGCACCTAAAAATAACTGCAAACTAATGACAAAAGGTAGCTAAACAAGTGTATCACTAAATTAACTCAACAGCGCCCCCGTTGAAAGGTCCTCAAAATTGAAAAAAAATAATGTTTGTTTACATTTTTTAAAGAATGTTAGGAGAAAACTACACTCAGGTAGCCACTTGGTGATGAAATGCAGTAATAATATGTCTCTAAGTATATCAGAATGGGTGGTCCTCATTCCCCTCCCGAAATTGCCTGGACCTCACATTGGGGTATTTACAGGAATGTGTGTTTGTGATTGTTTTATTTGTGTTGTGTTCTGCTCCCCACAGAAACCGACTCCAACGTTATAGAGCTTTTGAAAGCCTCATTTGGTATCACTTTTTATTTTTCATTTGCTTCTTCTTACTTATTTATCTTTCTATACATTTTTTCACTTTGATTGAACTGTGATTATCATGCAGCACCAGCGTGCACACCACCCTCTAAAATCGTTGTTTACCTAATATTTCTCGTAATAAAGCCCCATGTTCAATGCAAATACAGCGCTTTCTAATTACATTGCGATAAGTTACTAATGCCATGATAATGATAGGACAATGGCTTATTCGCTGTTTTTTAATGCTTCAGGTTTTAGTGGAAAAAGGGATTATATATTTGTCTTCTTGTGTTTTATTCATGGCTCTAAACATAAAATCAAAGCAAAATATACATACATTTACTTCAACACAAGTCCCACATAATACCAAATGAACTTCTAACACTGTATTTTTTTTGCCGTCCTCTCCACCAGACTGTTACCGTTACCAGCTGGTGGTCTCCAGCGGGCCCGTGGCTCTCCGCGGCCCCGACACCCAGCGCTCCTCCTGCCTGTGGCACCTCCAGACGGCCCCCGGCTCGCAGCTGGAGCTCCACATGGAGTGGCTGCTGCCCGAGTGCCGCGACCGACTGGTGGTGTATGACTCCATAACCCCTGCCGACACACACCTCATCACATCGTAAGTTTCATAAGCTGTTGGGGAAATACTGAGTGTATTATTTTCTATATCAGAGTAGCACATGATAACAAAGGCCCAACTGTAGCTGTGTACGTAACCAGATGTATGATTACATAAAAGAAGCTCATGAGACACTGTGTTGAACATACGATAGCTATGTTCAACGATTAAACATGATGACACAGCTCCTAGGGAGATAGGTATATGACTGTCATGTTTATTGCTTATACAGGCCTTAGCTAATCTGAGCTAAACATTGAACACTGCTTTCTATTCCTCCATCTTGTGACTGTGTAACTCCCTCTCTTGGATATCAGCATGTGAAGGACACTGTTCAGGAACTAGTTGATGTTCTGTATGTGATGACTACTTCCATTCTGGAGAGGATCACAGATACATGGATCCTGAGATTGAATATTATAGGTGTCAGATATATAAAAAAATATAAAAAATATTCCTATGAAATATTTTGCTCAAAATACCAAACAGATCACCCATTCTAGCCTCATCCCCCTCTATTTCAGCCTGTTACTAAAGTGCTGATTCTGGGTCTGTAGCTTTAAACAGAAAAAGAGGGGGGGAGCTTATGCTGAGTATCTGATTAGGAGAATTCTCCCAGCAGATACTCAGCTAAACGTTGCCGTGATTAAACGCCATTATGTTCCAAACCACATCAAGGATTATTTCTGAAACAGTATGGAGCTCAAACTCTTTTTCTCTTGAGGGTTTCCCACCAGGTGAGTTTCTTTTTATTTCCTGCTTCTTTACACAGACTCTCTCCAGTACAGGTTAGCTCTGAGTGTTAGCGATGCTAATGTAAACACAGACCATATTACTTCCAAAACACGTTGCGCATTGTTTCTGATGGCAAGATTTCTGATAGGGCCGTGGGTGTAAAGCCCGCCCACATTTCCGATATTGCGTCATATCGGCAGCAAATCTGGATCAGCTCCGTTGTTCCCCCGTTTCTAGAGATTTGGGTACGGAGGAAAAGAGAGAGGGTTTTGTTTTCTGACACTTTGTGAGTCTCCTGACACACCGGGGACACACCGGGGACACACCGGGGACACATGGGACACACACCGGGGACACACGGGGGACACATAGTTATGTATAGAAGACATGCTAAGTGCATTTTGCATGATAGGAGACCTTTAATTGAAGCCAAACATAATTGAAGTTAACCTTTATTTGACCTACTATACTGTTCCTGTTTCCCTCTGTCCTCACAGTGTGTACGGCTGCAGCAGACATGAGAGGCTGGTGCGCGTCCTGTCTTCAGGAGAGTGGATGACGGTGGTTTGGAAACAGGGTCTATATAACTACAAAGACCCCTTCAGTCTATCTGCACAGACCTGGACCCGCCACAGTGAGTTTACCTGAAGACCTTCTTCTACCAGTTCAGAAACATTTCAAACAACTTTACATACCAGGGACAGAGAAGGAGCTTTAGGCTAACGTTTTGTGGCAGAATGTATATTTTATTGTGTATCATACACTTTTTCTCTCTGTTTCTCAGACTGTAGCTCCTCTATAGAGCTGAAGGCAGTTTCGGGGGTCCAGGGATCTCTGAGCACGCCTTTCTTCCCCAGCTACTACCCCCCTAACACAAACTGTACCTGGAGCTTTACCGTAAGAGTCCCTCATCCATTTACAGCTCTGAAATGTTTCCATGCTTCCTCTGATTGGTCAACTGCTTAGAGATGTCCCGCCCCTTAGCCTATCACTTACAATGTTTTGGACTGCTAGCCAATAGGAGCGCGAGTGTTCTAAAGTGATGTCACTGTGTTCGAGGAAGTAAACAAAGGAGTCCAATGGAGGTGTTTGTGGGAGAGAAACTCCCTCTGAAGGGAACACAGGGATTTTAGGCTTTGCAGACCATTTACATGCACTAACACCTATAGAACACACTTCAGGAGAGGGAACCCCACAGAAAGCAGAATAGGGCCTCTTTAAAGATTTTCTCCAGGAGTGTCATAAAGTCCGCCAACAGCACTGTGACAGGCTTTTGGGCAGGATGCCAACATATATTAATATTGTAATTGTAATGCATGGTTATTCCACAAAATATACATTTCTAAAAAGTGAAACATTTTTTATTGTTGTTATTAAAATAAAATATTTTTAAACACAAATATTTTAGGTCAGGTCAAACGTTAATATTTGTTTATCATGTATGGGGAAAATGTTTGAAATAGCTTATACAACTTGGAAAACCAACTACTTAATTACTTAATATTTACAGTGGTATCTTAATTTATCCAGATTTTCTAAACTCAAAATGTTTCATTCATTGTTGGTAACCATTAACAGCCCCTCATATTGTTGATGAATGAATGTTTGTGTATGCTTTACCTTCATTGTTAAACTGTAAAGTCCAATGAGACAAATGTAACATGTGTGACATTGGGCTATATAAATAAACATCTATTGACTGTATTGTATATCTGTGTATTGCCCTGGTTTCAGATGCCAGCTGCAGGGATGGGTTTGTCTCTGGAGCTTGATGGTTACGAGCTGAGCAGAGCCGGGTATAATCAGGTCTGCACTCAGGGCCAGTGGATCGTCCAGAACCGCAGGTAGGATGTGCTAAACAAGCTTCATAACAAGCTTGAAATACACCCTTCATATTTCCTCTTATTATAATCACTCTGAGGCTTCTGTTTTAAGGGATGAGCTGCTATGTTACGTCCCCAGCTCGCTTAGGGTAAAAGGGAAGCAACACGAAACCAGGTGTTCTTGGTAAGAGGTTGATTTTAATAATAAATTCAAAATAAAGATGATATAACCAAAAATACAGGCTCTTAAAACCAGCTATCTGTTCACAATAACGCTACACAAAACAAAGGCCACAGATTATCACAGTCATCGTACACTATGGGCACTTAAGGCTAAAATAGTGAGGCGTCTCGCACAAGTTCGACGCCGTCACAAATCACAGAATACACACAAAAAACACTTAAGCACACACCCTAACTAACTACTGTAGCAGAACTAGCACAGAGCTACACAGAACTGACACAGAACGTAAGGAGAGCACCGAGAGACGTCTGACACAGATTCAGACCTCTCCTGTATAACTGAGATGCACACACTCTTGTAAGAGTCCCCGGAAGGTGTGGGCAGGGATTGGTGAGTCGGGCCCGACCTGCTCCAATCCAGATCTTTGGTCACGCCTACCGGAGGAGGGACAGGAAACTGGCATCCAATGGCGTCCGGGCAACGGCACATCTCATATACATATAACATACACAGCTGAAAACAATCCCAGACAGGTTAACGAGCAGACAGCAGCAGCAGCAGCAGCCGTGACACCAATACACATAACGACCAGGGTCGTAACACCCCCCAACTAAAAATCAAACATTTCCCCTTAAAGAAAATGTTTGACCTCTCAAGGACTAACGGACTCTGAAGGACTCGTAAGGACTCTTAAGGACTAACGGACTCTGAAGGACTCATAAGGACTCTGAAGGACTAACAGACTCTGAAGGACTAACAAACTCATAAGGACTCATAAGGGCTCTGAAGGACTAACGGACTCTGAAGGACTAACAAACTCATAAGGACTCATAAGGACTCTGAAGGACTAACGGACTCTGAAGGACTATAACGGACTCATAAGGACTCTTAAGGACTAACGGACTCTGAAGGACTCTTAAGGACTAACAAACTCGTAAGGACTCATAAGGACTCTGAAGGACTAACGGACTCTGAAGGACTAACAAACTCATAAGGACTCATAAGGACTCTGAAGGACTAACAGTTGGCAATGACATGCCCAGGTTCGCGACAGTAAAACACTCTACACCACAATACGATCCCGGACGTTCCCCCAAATATGTTACGTCCCCAGCTCGCTTAGGGTAAAAGGGAAGCAACACGAAACCAGGTGTTCTTGGTAAGAGGTTGATTTTAATAATAAATTCAAAATAAAGATGATATAACCAAAAATACAGGCTCTTAAAACCAGCTATCTGTTCACAATAACGCTACACAAAACAAAGGCCACAGATTATCACAGTCATAGTACACTATGGGCACTTAAGGCTAAAATAGTGAGGCGTCTCGCACAAGTTCGACGCCGTCACAAATCACAGAATACACACAAAACACACTTAAGCACACACCCTAACTAACCACTGTAGCAGAACTAGCACAGAGCTACACAGAACTGACACAGAACGTAAAGAGAGCACCGAGAGACGTCTGACACAGATTCAGACCTCTCCTGTATAACTGAGATGCACACACTCTTGTAAGAGTCCCCGGAAGGTGTGGGCAGGGATTGGTGAGTCGGGCCCGACCTGCTCCAATCCAGATCTTCGGTCACGCCTACCGGAGGAGGGACAGGAAACTGGCATCCAATGGCGTCCGGGCAACGGCACATCTCATATACATATAACATACACAGCTGAAAACAATCCCAGACAGGTTAACGAGCAGACAGCAGCAGCAGCAGCCGTGACACCAATACACATAACGACCAGGGTCGTAACATGCTAACAAGATAAATGAAACCCTATAGAGAGCTGTGATGTAGGCTGCTTTTTTCTTAAAGCATATTCATGTATCAAGCCTAATTTACCCACATGTTGCTAACTTATAACTTAACTTACGAGGCGATTTACCTTACCTTTATGAGTGGCCCAGCCCTTCGTATATTGTTCTGTATGTGGCCCTCGGTGAAAAGGTTTGGACACCCCTGTGCTAAATAATCAACAGATCCCAGAAATGTCCTCTTTCTATTTATAATGGCCACCTATGTCTGGTTTAGTGTCAAACAGGAAGTGCTTGTGCAAGTTCTTCTTACAGGTCATGATCTGTTCTGACCAACAGGGGGCGGCAGTGTCCTGTTAGAGCTATATACACACTTTTAAGACAAGGACATTGTATACATTTCTGTTCAATTTAACCTGTCTAATTACATCTTGTGATTTTAAAACCACAGTCAAGGCTGACATGTTTTGTTATTTGTGCCGTGGATAAACTGAGAGTCAAGTGCATGTTTTATTTTTATTTACAGTGTGTTTCTATCTCTGTATTTCTGCTGTGCGTGATCTTGAAACACTGTCAAATAAGAGATCACAATAAGGTCCATTTGTTGAGAATCATTTACCTTATTATTTTGGCATGAAATATTACTATTCTGTATTGTGAGTCTCATTGTTTGTAATTATTTTTTTAAGTATAATCAATTGTTTCCTAGGGTGACTGACACATTCGGACTACAGAAACAAACTGCCTGTTGTCTAACTCTGGCGATAAATATATTTAATTCAGTTTTGTGTCTCTTAAACTTTTTTGCACTTTCATTTTTGCAATGTATTCATGCTTTTGGTACAGAGTTATTGACATTTTCTCAGAACAAATCAATGAAAAGTGCCAAAATGTGTGTCTGTCCTCTCAGACTGTGCGGTACTCGGGCTCTGCAGCCCTACACAGAGCGCCTCTTCCTAATCTCCACGACGACCACGGTTGTCATGACGTCAGAGGTGTCAATCACAGGGCTGGGACTTCAGCTGCGATACAGAGTCTTCAACCAATCAGATCGTGAGTTGTGCATGCAGTAAACACACCCAAGAAATGAATTGCTAAGTAACCTTTGTGTGTTTCGTGTGCTTCGTGTGTGTGTGTGGGTGTGTGTGTGTGTGTGTGTGTGTGTGTGTGTGTGTGTGTGTGTGTTTTTTTACAGCATGCCCTGGTCACTTTCTGTGCACCATTAACGGCCTGTGTGTTCCCGCCTGTGATGGAATCAAAGACTGTCCCAACGGACTTGACGAGAGAAACTGTGGTATTTATTTATTGGTGATTTAATAAAAAAGAGAGAGAAAACACAAGATGCCATGATTGAAAGCTTCTGCACATTGGTAAATGTTTTAATGTGTGTGTGTGTGTGTGTGTGTGTGTGTGTGTGTGTGTGTGTGTGTGTGTGTGTGTGTGTGTGTGTGTGTGTGTGTGTGTGTGTGTGTGTGTGTACGTGTGTGTGGCACAGTGTGTGTGGCACAGTACCAGTGTCCAGAGGACAGTCAGTGTGTGGACAACTACAAGGTGTGTGACCAACTCCCAGACTGCCCCGCAGCATCAGACGAGATGAACTGTACTGAAGGTAACACGGTCTCACACACACACACACACACACACACACACGTACTGAACACACACACACACAAACACTCATACACGATCACCACTCACACATCTCACACACACTAAATCACCTGCCAGCCTTTTGCTAAATCTACTTCCTTCATTTTAATCTTTTTCCTGGCTTTATTTTACCTCTTTGAAGAACTGATTTCTGACCTCAGAATTGTGTGTGTGTGTGTGTGTGTGTGTGTGTGTGTGTGTGTGTGTGTGTGTGTGTGTGTGTGTGTGTGTGTGTGTGTGTGTGTGTGCAGGTGTGCAGTGTTCAGATATGACCTATGTGTGTGCTGATGGAACGTGTCTGAAGAAGCCGAACCCCGAGTGTGACTTTGTGACCGACTGCCCCGACGCCTCCGATGAGAAGCACTGTGGTGAGCAGATACACACATTTAATAACACACTTAATTAATATGTGTTTTATTAAACATTTACTTTGTGATATGTTTCATACTTTCTTTGACAGATTTCCAAAGATGCTATTAGACTTCATTTGTTGGGAGTAAAAAGTCAGGATTTTATTTTTTTTGAAAAATGTCACATTTTGGGGAGATTTGGGTTTTAAAAATCAGGATATTTGGGAAAAAATCTGAATTTGGAAAAAGGCCAAATTCTGAAATGTTCTGGAGAATAGTAATGTTTGGATATTTAAAAAAAAAAATCTTGATTTAGAGATTTTCTGGAAAAAGTGAGAATTTTGAGAAAAAGTTAGAAACAATTTAGAATTCTGAAATTATCAGAAAAAAATCATCAAGGCAAGTTTATTTATATAGCACCTTTTCAACACAATTCAAAGTGCATTACAAAAATGAAAGACATTCAGAAAATGGCATTTAAAAACAGTCATTAAAAAGCAAAGATAATAAAATAAACATTACGAGAAAAAATACATGAATAAAAGTTACAGTGCAATTTAAGACCAGGGGCCTCATTTATAACGCCGTGGGTAGGATTCACGTGGGAAGGTTGCTTACGTAGTAGAAATCCAAAAAATAGGTACAGAAATGTTCCGACATTTTCCGATTCACCAAACATTGCGTACCGGCGAGGAAAGTGCGTACAGCACTTCCTACGCCGGTTTCCTTTATAAATCACAATCGACTCGAAATGCAGTGCAGCTTTTGCGGGCTTCACGTAACGCCCATATTTGCCTATAAATAGTCAAAGAAACGCCCATTCATTAATTCTGACTGACTTTATGAAGAAGATCGCAGGAAATGACGATAGAACAGCTAAAACAGACATCTCACACTGTGTCAGATTCTGGTTATTTTGGGGAGGTGGAGATAAATCATATTGTTTGGTGGATGCCGTTTGAACCAGAGTAGCAGCATGGAGGTCGGATCGTCACCAAAATAAATAAATAAGTGGTCCGAAAAAGGTTCATGACAAAAAAAATACACATAGCCTTCCTCAGGCAGTGTGCTTGTACCGGGGAGAGGCGACACCTCCTTGATGAGAGACTGTAAGAAATGATCGGGGAATCCCTCCGGAGTGGAGTCATGACAACTGGATCTGAATTATGTTTTTGTATTTGGTGGTTTGTGTCCCAGCTGTCGATCAGCTGTGCGCAGCGTCTCCACTGCAGCAACTCTATATCCACCAGTTAGAGGAAATACAACTAATGTGTTGTGTTATATTAGCTGTACAATTTACCACATATGGTGTTCTTAGTTTCCATACCTCCTGTGTTTTACGAGCGACTTATCAAGTCTTAGCAAACGGCATAAAACATGATTAAACATGGTAGTATATAAAACCATGCTCGTACAACCTAGAAATGCAAAACCGCATAATTTATGAGAAAACATTTCATAACATTTCCGTATTTATTTATTTCTCCAAGTTATGTTTTTGTGTGCACTGAGGAGTCTCAAACAGGCGTTTGTTTAATCATTTTAAGATCAGCTTTAATCAATGTTTGAAAATGAATTCTTCATATGATAAATGAGAGGTAACATTTTGTTTATTATTTCCACATATTTCTCTCCATTCTTCCTTCTGCCAACGGTGTCGCAGTTACTCGTCTCTCCCGTTTTAGTGCTTAGTGCGTACGCATGGGCTAGAGTTTGCGTGGAGGACCGCACGTTTTCCCGTCAAGTTAGTATTTTATAAATCGCAAACATTGCGTAAAACTGGCGTACGCCATTTTTTTTTAGCGTATATCCCTTTATAAATGAGGCCCCTGATCCTTTGCTCTGTACACTAATTTCTTGCCCTATTCTTCGTTTTTCTCCTTTCCGATAGGGTCTCCGACTCCTATTTTTAACACTTCGATAGGGTCCCCGAGTCCTATTTTTAACACTTCGATAGGGTCCCCGGCTCCTATTTTTAACACTTCGACATCAGGTAATAACTTTGAGAAAAAGGTCAGAATTTGGAGAAAAAAAGTAAGAATTCTGAGATTTACAGACAACAGTTTTAAAATGTAGCCATTTTGAGAACAAAACTTATCAACATCATTTTTGAAACGAATTATTTGGAAAGTAGTTGTTTGCAAAATGAGGTGATTAAGAGCTCAAGTGTTTTGAGGTTGCAACTTTGAATGCTTGCACGGGATGACAGCCATTTGTTTTTATACCATAATGATTCTATTAACAGGCAAACAAAATTAGTACATTTAACCAACTCAGAAAATGCAGAACTTCGGCAAACAGCTTTGAAATTGTTGCCTCATTGTTAAAAGTTCACGCTCAGTAACAGGTTTTACAGTTTGTTTACAGAGTGAATATTGAAATGGCGCTGTATATTTGTACTGAAGAGAAATCTTGAGTTTTTTGAAAATGTCAGGATTCTGAGATTGTTTTTTAAATGTCAGCAATTTCTGAAAAATCTCAGATTTTTTAAAAAAAAGTCAGAATTTTGACTTTTCAGGAGAAAAGTAAGGATTTGGAGATTTTAAAAAAAATCTCGATTTAGAGATTTTTTGGAAAATATCAGAACTTTGAGAAAAAGTCATATTTCTGAAATGTTAAGAAAAAGTCAGGATTTTCTGAAAAAAGTCATGAGATTTTTTCTTCTGGGTAAGCGAGGTCATTTTTGAAAACGTTGTAATTTTGCTAAGATAAACTAATTACTTTGAGTAACATTTCTTACAGTTTTTACAGTGCATATTGAACTTGCCCTGCATATGTGTACCTGTTAGTTCTAACACTCCTGTGTGTTCAGACTGCGGCCTGAGGCAGTTCTCCAGTCGTATTGTGGGCGGGGCTAACGCCACGGAGGGGGAGTGGCCATGGCAGGCCAGCCTCCAGGTGCGGGGCAACCACATCTGCGGGGGGGCGCTCATCTCCAGCCAATGGGTGGTGTCCGCCGCCCACTGTTTCAATGACGACAGGTAAGTGCAGGATGCTTGAGATCCGGGTAATTTAAACATGGTATTTGAATTTTTTCGTGCCACTAAGCAGCTTTTTAATGAACAAACAGTGCCTTTCAATGCTGCAACCAGTTGTCTTTATATTAAAATGTTGCCTGAATGACACTTTAATATTATTTTATAAATAAATCTATAATATTATTTTAATAATGTCCATAGTTGCAATCCTGACAATGCAATGCTTATTGAGACAAAAAGTGTGTGACTCAAAGCCAGCGTACTAATGTATTCACATACACTCGCATCTTTCAAAGCCATGCAGGCTCAGCTGGCTGGACCACGGCCAAAGACTCCAGCTTTAACATCCTGTAGAGGGTTAACTCTCTCTCTGCGTTCCTCAAACAGTGGTTAAAAGCTTGCATAGTGTTCTGGAAGTGTTGATATTTCTGTAGACATTTGGAATGAAAAAGTACGTTCTGAGGGAAACAGTTGCTCAAGTATTTCTTGGCAACAGTTAACAACTTCCACTAAAGCTGTACAAATATACAATAGCTCTTGGAAAAGCGCTATACTTCCACGAAGGCCAATGGTGCATAGAGGAGTAACTTGCTATATGTCGTCCTACACCGATTAATGTTAATAATCTTCCTCCTGCAGTCTGTACGCCCCCTCGGTGTGGACGGTGTACCTGGGGAAGCTCCTTCTGAACCCCAGCAGCTCCACTGAAGAAGTGGCTCGAGTTTTACGGATCCAGCTCCACCCGTACTACGACTCCGAGTCCAAAGACTACGACCTGGCGCTGCTGCAGCTGGACCGACCCGCCTCCGCTCTGCTGGCCGGACACAACCGACCCGCCTGCCTGCCCCCCCCCGCACACCAGCTGGAGCCCGGGTTGCTCTGCTGGGTCACCGGGTGGGGGGCACTCAGAGAGGGGGGTGAGGAACGGGAGTGTTGTTAATAGTTAAATTGGTGGAGTGTAATGAAGTACATTTACTCAAGCATTGTACTTAAAGGTCACTGATCATGCTAAATGCACTTTTTTGATGTCTTTTCTACATAAATATGTGTCCCTAGTGTGTCATGACGAAATTACTCAAATGTGGGCGGGCTTTACATTGAACTCCTGGCAATGTTCCGCCCCGACCTATCGTCCATCAGAAACGTCAGAAGTAATATGGTCCTCGTTTACATTAGCAAGCATCGCTAAACTCACCTTGTGGTAAACCTGAGAGAGAGAAAGAGTTTGAGCTCCATCCTGTTTCAGAAATCATCCTTGATGTGGTTTGGAACATGATATGGTGTTTAATCACGGCAGCATTTAGCTGAGTATCTGCTCCAAACGGGTCAGCAGCATCTCGGTTACATTTAAAGCTAAGGACCCAGAATCAGCACTTTAGAAACAGGGCTGAAATAGAGGGGGCTACAATGGGTGATCTGTTTATTATCTTGAGCAAAACACTTCATAGACATGTTTTTGATAGATATGGCCCTATAATATATCGTTCAAATATAGCATAATAGGTGAGCTTTAAGTAGAGTTTTGATGTACTTTTCTTTTCCAAGTATTTCTATGTTAAGCTACTTTACACAGGTGATGGAAAAGGCAGGAAATGGGTTACTGCCGGTCATGATGAAGAATATTTTGTAGATTTAATTGATGGTGTCTTTAAAAATAGTAAAAAGGGTTAAAAATGTACATCTACGTTTTTCTAAGGCCAAGGTGATATCTTTAACTGAAACAGAGAAAATCAGCAACTCTCTTTATTTCAGAGGCTGAAAATAACATTTAACGAAAAACCTCTCTTGAAAAACAACGATCAATCAATCAGCTGGTTTGTAAGGACTTGTAATGTTGCTCAACTGCCCACGAAATGTACGTTTTTCTGATGGCTTCCAATTAAGGAGTTGTTATTCATTCTTATTTCCATTTGACCTCAGGCTTTGGCACGCCTGACTTACGCCAGACTTTTATTTGGTGCTTTGGACTTGAGAGTTATTTGATACATGCTGATGTCCATTTGCAGGACTTGTTTTGTTGCTAAGGTATTTTTATTTCTCAGTTAAACCTTTTTCCGTTGGAGCAGGTTTTATGCAGGTTTTATGCAGCCTGTAAAACCCCCATGTCTTCAGTGGCACTTGGTAGTAGCTAACAGGATGTGGAGAGTATTGGTGATTTGATGGAAAGTGGGTATGCTATTTTGATAACAGGGCGAAAACACATTAAATCAACCCGTTGGAAATAAAGAGGCAGGAGGAGATGTGGGTTGTGGTTCTAAGGAGACGTGTGAAGAGAAACAGGCTGTTTGACGCAGTTTCATAACAGGGTTAAGATGTGACTTTTTAGAGGGTGTAGATTTTGTTAAAGTGCGGTTTCAACATGTTGTTTCCAGTGAAGTGGTTTCCCTTCATTGTAAGGATGAAAACATAACTTCATTAACTGCTAGTTGGTTCGTGTGTGCACACAAAAAAGTGCAACTACAGACATATAGAATATTTTCAGGCTTGTTATTCTTCTATTTAAAAATACATGTGTTTATTCATATCTGCTCAAGCTGAGGAATCGATAGGACTTGGGAATCTAAACTGAGCAAGTCCATTTCAGCTATCTGCAGATTTAGGGTTAGGGTTAGGGTTATATTTAGGGTTAGGATTAGATTTAGGGTTAGGGTTAGGGTTAGATTTAGGGTTAGATTTAGGGTTAGATTTAGGGTTAGATTTAGGGTTAGGGTTAGATTTAGGGTTAGGGTTAGATTTAGGGTTAGGGTTAGGGTTAGATTTAGGGTTAGGGTTAGATTTAGGGTTAGGGTTAGGGTTAGGGTTAGGGTTAGGGTTAGATTTAGAGTTAGGGTTAGGGTTAGATTTAGGGTTAGATTTAGGGTTAGATTTAGGGTTAGGGTTAGGGTTAGATTTAGGGTTAGGGTTAGGGTTAGATTTAGGGTTAGATTTAGGGTTAGGGTTAGGGTTAGATTTAGGGGTTAGGGTTAGATTTAGGGTTAGGAGTTAGGGTTAGGGTTAGGGTTAGGTAACCACATGTCACGTTGTTGATTAGTGATTTATTTACAGGAGATATTAAAGGTCGCCTATTAAACTGTTTTTCATCAATATATCACAGGCCTCAGATATATCCAGAGCCTGTCTCTGATTGGCTGAAACACCAAACAGATCATTGCAGCATTACCCATAATCCCCTCTGTTTCCAAAGTGCTGATTCTCTGTCTGTTACTTTAGATGAAAATAAGGAGCCCCTCCCCACGCCCCTCTGAGAGACATTTGGTTACAAAGAACTCAATGGTGCTCTAGGAGGAGATTCAGGTGATAAAGTGGGGGGGTTACCTTGGTTGCTGATTGGCTAATGGTTACACAAGACAAAACATCGTTATGACATCACAAAGTGGCCAAAATCTGATCAGCTCATTTTCAGACAGGTTTTTATAGAAATACATGTTGATGTCGAAGAGACATGAAGAAGAGGGGACACATGTTGATGTAGAAGAGACATGGAGAAGAGGGGACACATGTTGATGTAGAAGAGACAAGAAGAAGAGGGGACACATGTTGATGTAGAAGAGACATGAAGAAGAGGGGACACATGTTGATGTAGAAGAGACATGAAGAAGAGGGGACACATGTTGATGTAGAAGAGACATGGAGAAGAGGGGACACATGTTGATGTAGAAGAGACATGAAGAAGAGGGGACACATGTTGATGTAGAAGAGACATGGAGAAGAGGGGACACATGTTGATGTAGAAGAGACATGAAGAAGAGGGGACACATGTTGATGTAGAAGAGACATGAAGAAGAGGGGACACATGTTGATGTAGAACAGACATGAAGAAGAGGGGACACATGTTGATGTAGAAGAGACATGGAGAAGAGGGGACACATGTTGATGTAGAAGAGACATGAAGAAGAGGATTTTGCATAATAGGAGACCTTTAAATGTAAGGGGAAGAAGGGCGAGGGTTGTTGTCTAAACTCTAAAGAATCAAATATTTGGAGTCTTTCCACTGGTAACCTTTGCCCTCCGGCCTCCTCAGGCAGTGCCAGTAACGTGCTTCAGAAGGTGGACGTTCGCCTGGTAAGCGAGGAAGCCTGCGTTCGCTCCTACGGTCAAATGGTCACTCCCAGAATGCTTTGCGCCGGTTACCGCAGTGGAGACAAAGACGCCTGTCAGGTACACAGAAACAAACAAAAACAGAAGTTGTAATTCACAGAGTTTTCTTCGTTTTCACAAGTGAATGTAGAACTGCACTGTGATTAGGGCTTGGGAACATTTTGCTAAGAGGCAACTAAACTAAATATCGTACAGTAACTATCCCCAGGTAGTGGAATCATGGTTATTTCTAGGTAGCTGTGGAAATTAACCCACATAAGTACCCTGTTGACAACATTCCTACTAGGCCAGATCATATTGTCTGGTGATTTGGTCGAGTCTGTTGCACTGAAATAACTCCAAAAACTCATTTCAAATTCAAATGAGAACAAAACAGAGCAAAAGGGAGAGTGAATATTGAACTTTTCATTTGTTCGGCGCACTGAAACGTAATTTAAAATGCTAATGTAGCTTTGTGTAGGCTAACAAAGCTACTGTTTGCTGACACACTCGACTTCAATTGATTTAGAGCTGGGGCTGTGCTGCCCCCATGTGGCAACAAATACAAAGCTATTCATGCAGGTTTAAATCAAAGCACATGTTCAGATGTTCTTTGATTGGCACTACAAGCACATTTCCTTTATTCAGTAGGATAATACATTTAAATTAAACATTTCAGTATTGGGAAATCTTGTCACAATGTATTTACTTTCTTATTTTTGTCTGTGTGTATATCTGCCAGAGACATTTAAGTCTTCCCCCTCACCCTCCTCTCTGCAGTGGGACTTCTGGCTGTAATACAAAGCATGTAATCAGTTTAAAAAGCCAGACATAAGATAAGATAAGACTTTATTTATCCCGAAGGAAATTGTTTTGCCAGAGTTACAAAAATACAATACAATAAACACAGCAGCATAATAGTAAAACTGTACACTAACAGTGCAATTAAATAACTACAGGAAACAGAGACGGTCCCATCATTAATGTAAATATTACCAGTATTTAGTAGGTGTCGGTGTGGAAGTTCTCAGTTCCCTTTACTGAAGGGTGAGGAGTTATAGAGCACTGAGTGTTAACTTGTCATTTGTTATGGTCCGTTTGTCCTGCAGAGACATTGAAATCTTCCACCCTTGCTTTCCTCTCTGCAGGGGGACTCCGGGGGGCCGTTGGTCTGCCAGGAGCCGTCGGGGCGCTGGTTCCTGGCCGGGGTCGTGAGCTGGGGAAAAGGCTGCGGGCGTCCAGACTTCTACGGCGTCTACACCCGCATCACCAGGCTCACTGAGTGGATCCAGGAGGTCATCAGCAGCCCCTGAAACATCATCAGATCCTCGTGAAACACTAACCACACTGCAAACATGCCAAGTATATTTTCTAGTCAGAATATGTCGTTACACTTGATATAAAACCTAATAACTTAAGTCTTGTTTTTAGATAAGGCATCTTTTGAAGTCAAAGTCTCTTAAAAACATCTTATTTTATAGGAATATCTCCAACTATCAGAAAACAGAAAATGTCTAAAGCATTTCTGGCTTGTTTTGTTACAAATTCCCTAATTCTGGTCAAATATACTTCAAAATAAGTTTTCCCAGATAAATACAAGATCTCATTAATTATCCCGTCTTTACTTCAAGAAATCTCACCAAGCCATTTTGTACTTGTTCTATTGGCCGATCTTTTCACTTATTAAAAGAGAAAACGCCTTGTTGTATGCACTTGTTTTTGGAGCAGCTGAGAGGAAACTCTGAAACAGGATTGGAGCTAAAAGACTAATTCAGACTAATAGAAAAGGGGAAAATACTTTTTTCCAAAGTGATAAAGTAATAGATGCTCATGATAATCATACCTTATTTATGCAGCATCTTACAGCACTGCTAGTCAATGTTAGTCAAAATGATAGCAAATAATTATTTTTGAGAAGTTATTAAGACAAGAGAAGTGATTGAGACGCAATGACAGTGCTCAATAGGTTGACTGGCAAATATCATAAATCCCTTCTTTAAACTGTATTTTCAAACTGATGGACTTAAAGCATGTTTCCATAGTAAAGCATATTTTTGTTTTGTAATAAAGTTTGCAAAATGCGATGGTTGTTTACAGTTCTGACTGGAATTCAATATATAAATACACCAATGCAGCTTTCCATGCATGCTAGATCCTGTCTTATAAAGGCTTTAAGCTAAATGCTAATGTCAGCATGCTAACATCAGTGTTTCCCACATAATTTGATTCTATTTGTGGGGGCACCGCACCCCCCCGGCAAGAAAAGCCAAAGGCCCCTTAACCAATTTGGGTTATCACATAAGATAATACATGCGAGTTCATGGCTACTGTAGACAACGTTCTTGTTGCTCTGTGTTGTTAATGAGTGAGACACACCAGAGTTGAGGATCTGTGGAGTTTAGTGTTCCAAAAATATAATTTACAATTTACATTTTAGGCATTTAGCAGACGCCTTATTCCAAAGCGACTTACAATGACCAATCACAGGGACATTCTCCCTGGAGTAACCGAGGGCTAAGTGCCTTACTCAAGGGCACACTAGTAGTGGTGTTCCAGGCAGGATTTGAACACGCAACCTTCCGATCATCAGCCCACCTCACTATCCATTAGACCACCAAAAAATAAATAAATGAGATCCATTTGTGGCGGACGATATTTAATTTTGGCGGCCCGCCACAAATAAATCAATGTATGGGAAACACTGAACATGTCCAACGTCGACACGCTGATGTTAAGCATGTTCACCATCTTAGTTTTGTGTGTTAGCATGCTGACATTTGCAAATGAGCCCTTCACTAAATGCAGATGGTAATGTCAGGGGCTTTTATACAAACCAAAGCATTAGACGAACTGAAATTATTTACGAGACGATCAATGTCATTACAATTCATTGAGGAACAACAATCCAAAGCGATCCATCCAATAGTCTTAATTAAATGAAGATGCAAGTCAAAGCATTTCCCCCATGCAGTCCCGCTATGCTAATAATAAGAGTTGTTCATCGAGGGGATAGGTCAGTGTTGTTTGTCCAAAACATTGCAGATGAAGAGGGTCCAACAAGACGTGCAATAGCAGTAATAGAGAGCCAGTCGTAAACTAAACGGTGAATAACACCGTCATCTAAATGTTAATCAGACTTTTGTTGCCTCCATGTTTTAATGTGAGGAACAGACTGCTCTGTGTTGAGCCAGAATATTTCTCCTCCTATCTTTTTTACTCTGGAAATGAGCCTTAGTCCTCGGGGGATGTTTGGATATTTGGTACTTCCCATTTTCAGAGTAATTGGTATTTTATTAGGTTGTAAACCACAGTAACAGTTCTGCTCAATGAGGCGTAACCACAGGGCTCGAACCGGCCTCTGGGGGCAAGAGGAGGCATCCATCATGGCAGTTACCTTTACTGTCCAATGACCTACACCATTTTATATGGAGCATGTTTTAAAGCCATTTTAAGAGCTTCTGTTTCTTTGCTTCACTCAAATGTCTAAATCCATGAATTTATGTAACTAACTTTGTCTGTTTGTGTCTGGAGATTTCTCCTAAATTCACCAACAGTTAGGATAATGCCTCATTTGCATATCAAACATATTACTCGCACTTGGATCCATTGTGTGTAAATGTTATTTAGCAAAACACTACACTTTCATTGGTTAGTAGAAACCACCTCTAGGCCACCAAATGGCCACTAGGGGGCAACAAACCATACACTACATTTCAAACCAATTAGACTTTAAACCAATTTGTTTTAATTGGTCAAACCATCCTAAAATGTCTGTAGAGGAAAACAGATCTCATGTGTCAAACTGATGGTGTTATGTTATGGATCAAGTCTCACTAAACAGAGATAGATATACAGATAGTCCCAATGTTATAATTAACTATGACATTGCAAAATCTAAAATAAGATACTTATAACCAAACCCTTTGAACTTTAAGGCTTTCTTTTTTTCAAGCAAACTCATATTGTTAACCTTTAACCTCATTTTGATCAGGCCATGTGGGGCGGATTTTATTCCAGAATGACTTCTCTATTAAATACTGATTTACAGTTTTTCTCGATTGCTAACACACTAAAATTATACATAAAGCACAATTATTTTAACTGACACTCAAAGAGCAAAACATCGGCTCAAATCTCCAAAACTCTAAACACGTTTTCAGCTTTTCACACAATTTGCAAATCAACATGGCACTTTGTGCAAACCACTGCACACGTCTCTCCACGTGAGACACAGGAATCTGACATGAAGTCACGTGTTAGCAGGTTTAAAACACTGATATTCAAAATGCCTCACACATGGACCAATGATCAAGAAACACGTTCCACCTGACCAAACACCTGATGGCATACTTGTTGGCGCATCAATCAGGATGTTAGCACTATTAAAAGACCACAGGTGAGTTCTTTCTTACAGCAACAATGGAAGACAACATGGAAGCAAGAGCAAGAAGAAGAGCAAGAGGAAGAGGAAGAGGAAGAGGAAAAGGAGAGGAGGAGGAAGAGTACTCTCTAATGAAATGAAATGTTATCAACCATGGTTTGACGATGAGAGGCTGGACAGAGGGTTCAGCCTAATCTAAGCCGATTTACTGTCGCCTCTGTAATCCGGACACTTAGACTTGAAAACAGGTTAGTCACCAGTTTGTAGCTCTGCATAATCATGATATATCAGAGCTTATATCTGCTGTGTGAAACGTATTTACTTCACTACTGTAATTGAATTGTTAGCATGTTGCAGACTATAAATGTACAGAAATCCTGCACAATGCACTGTGGTAGACTTACTGTTATGCAACACAGACACTGACCGACCACTATATCTTTGTTGTTTATCTGAAGGACTGAGAAACAAAGAGGTGGAAGGCTAAGGATGTTCAATGATGAAACTATGGATCCTACAAATCCACTGGACGTAGATTCTAAAAGTACAATATACACTTCTCACTCGAAATGTAATCAAAAAGCATTTTAACGGCCAACTATCCTACAATTTAGGATTTTCCTAAAAATAAATCGGGTGTCCGCCATGTTTTTTCCCCTCACTGGGAGAGTTTGCGATCACGTGACACTAGGGCGGGTCATACTCAGGTGCCAAAATGAATCTGAAGGAAATCCTAACATGAGGGGTGTCAAAATTATGTGTTTTTCTATGGGGAATTCAAATATGAGCTTATTTTTTAGATAGGATAACTCTAAGCTACATCGTTTTGTATTTCTAAATTGGCAATTTTACCCTTTCGAACGTCTATATAAGATAGTAAAATATATAAGGGAAATCATTTATATTGACAAAGCCAAATCATTTTTACATATTTATTAACAGGTGAACTGCATATGTATAACTGGATAAGATTACAAAGAAACATCTTCTGACTTTGATCTGAACTTTGTCAGGTGGCACAAGTCCTGCTTTGACTCATTCTTGGACATCAGTCTCCTGCTGGTCTCCTGAGCTCTGATCCCTCCATCCCTCTTTTCCTGTGAGAAGTACGTAGCAGAAGCCTTGGTCACCATTTTAACGACCCTCTCAATGCTTTGAGTATGGCAAGGCCAGTTTAGTACCTCCATGGGGGTTTTGATGAAGTTTTTCACCTCCGAGGTGCTTAGCAAGCAGGTGAGAGGTGGCTCTGACACACCTTCTGACCAGCTGATCAAGTCCCCAATGCTGGAAGCATCACAATTGATGTCAGGAGTCCTTCTGGTCCTGACAGAGGAGTCCCCCAGCTGAGTGTCTGGGTCCCCCTCTCCCCTAATGGCCAGGATTCTCCCCACCCCCTCAATTCTCTCCTTCTGATCCTCAGAGCACAGCAGTGTTTGGAGGATGGCTTCACTGTGGGCATACCAAGCAGATCTTCTCACAGTTGGCATCACAAGTTCCAGAACCTCCTTCCTCTGGGACTTGAGGCAGTCCAGCTGAAACAGGATGTGCCTAGGCCCTTCGATCCAGGAGTGCTTGACCTTCACGTTAAACCAACATGGATAATACACTCCAATGATGAATTCCACAATCAATTGTAGATTCTTCAGTTTCTTTCCTTTAAGTCTGTGCTTTGACACCCAGAGCCTGAGAAGTCTGTTTGCTGTGGTGAGCCAGCGGCTGTGGTTTACTGGTCCAATCTCCAACAGAGCCAGCCTTGCAGGAAACACTCCATCCCTGACTGCACAGACCATTTTATAGCCATAGTGTTGATCAGTTGAGAGATCTTGAATGACCTTGTCAGGCAGCTTGATCAGTGGAGGGCCAACAAAGATCCGGGTGAAGTTTGGATTGATATCCAAGTCTGTAGCGGAATCAAGGAGCTTTCCTATTGGCCCAGATAATTTGCTGTCTGACAGAGTAGGGCCATCAAGGCCAACAATGAGATGGCGCAGGGGAAGTTCACCAGTGTGCAGGTTGCACACCAACCACACCAGCTTTCTCCCCAGGTGCAGCTCCAGCTTTCGCATAACCCCAGCTTTCACACCAGTGTTGACATTAGTTGAGTCTCCTCCAATGGCCGATAAGGTCTTATCAAAACCCCTTTCTTTCAGCCAGGCCAACAGGACCTTAGCAATCTGCTCAGCATGTGAGTCCTCTTTAGTTGCTTTCTCTGGGGTAAAGTGGAACAGATAGTTGCTGCCAGGCTCACTAGCAACACTATAGTGTTCTTCTTTGATCTTTGCAGGAAAAGATTGGTCACTGCCCTCAGCTTCCATCATCACATTGGTCAGGTCAATCCGCCCATCAAAGAGGATGCAGGAGATCCCCCCCATCTCCCTGCACTTCTCCTCAAACTCTTCTCCCAGCTCTCTCATCAACTTCTCCTGTGCTCTCTTGACCTTGTTCTTATCAATCACTTTACTTGTGTTGTCTTCTGTGATGATTCCTGCATCAATCAGAGCTGCAGTTGCTATCGCTGCAGTTGGTCTCAGCCCTATGCCATACCTTACACTAGCAAGCGCAATATTTGGAATATCGTCATAGTTTTTCTGCACTTTTGTTGAAGCTGCAGGCTCAGGTTCAGTTTCAGGGAAGAGCTCAACTTCAGGGACAAACTCATCTTCAGAACCACTCTCCAATTCCAGATCCTCATCACCATCTGCCAAAAATCTCTTAACATCCTTCCTGGCTGCCTTGTCTGCTGCTGCAGCATTTTCCTCCCTGCTCCTTCTCCTTTCCTCAGCCATGTTTTCCATCCCCTGCCTTTCCAATGTCCTCACCTGTCTCTTGTGCTCCTGCAGATCAGGGGCCCCCATTTGGTGGGGTCCTTTACTTCCAACCTTCTCTTTCTGTCCCTTGATGTATGCAAGATCTTTTAAAGGAATCCTGTTCTCTCTGCTGCAGCAACAGTTCATGTGGGCTTGAATCACACAGCCATCACAGCCTCCCCTCTCACAACTGCTAATCTGACACTTGCAAGTCAAAATATCAAATAGTTGGTCTAACTTGACACTGAACCTCTCTTTTGCATCAAGTTTTCCCTTCCCAAGGGAAAACTTCACTGCCTGATTCCAGACCTCCTTGAGCTTGGACATGATGGTCACCTTTTCATTTATAACAGGTGGCTTGAAAAGAGCATTCGCTTTGGACCACTGACCAATCAGACCAGGGAAGATGTCACCCACCAGCTGGTCCACTGGGTAGTTCCTCCTATCATCTGTACTTTGATCCCTCAAGTAGATGCCATACCTCAGGATATCCCTCAAAGTTGGCAGTTCAGACACCAACAGCTCTCGCCCAGTGCCAACAAGATTACTCAAATGAGAATTCGATTTTGCCCTTGTTTTGACTTGAGCCATTTCAACTAGTTCACACTGAAAACGTTTCATTTCCTGTAATTTTCACGTCAGACAGGAACATGAAAGCCCTGACTTCAAAATAAAAGCCCTGACTTCAAAATAAAAGCCCCCCAACTTAAGTCTCTTTTTTCCTGAAGAATAGCTAAATAATCAAAAAATAGACAATATTCAACTGCAAATTGATGTAGCTTAGGTTTATTGAAATTGAAAAATGTCTTCAGATTTGTGTTCTACACGCCAAACTACGTTATTTGAACACCCCTCTCGGTCGATTTAGAAAAAAAAAATAGTATGGCCCGCCCTAACGTGACACGGACACCGGTCATTAGAAATTAATAGGAACACATATTGTATCCATGTCACGTCTTGAGAGGGTTATTTGTGAATATACTACGTTTTTCCCAGTGGACCAACGTAGCTATTACACGTTGTTTTGTGAGACAGGGTTGTTATATTATGTATTTGTGCTGCCGTGAGGTAAAAACCATTGTGTATATATCTGTTTCTACTTTAAAAGAAGAGCTTGTTTAATGGCTGGTTTCTCTCCACGGCTCCCCTGGGCTCCTCGTCTTCCTCACAGCGATGGGTTAAACAGCTGCAGGCTGAGTGTGTTCTCTGTGGTTCAGTTTTATCTGGGGAGTATAGTGGTTAGACTGGGAGAGGGGGAGAGGGGGGGCGTGGGAGGAGGGTGTGCAGAGGTTCAGATGGAAATATGAGACGAGAGAAATAGAAAAGACAGACCGAGGGAGGGACGAGGAGCTTAAAGCTAACACTTTCTGCAGAATATTTACAATCGATATGCAAATACAGAGCTGGCAAGTTCCTCCAACTCAAAATAACACCTTGCTTTTTCCAAATCTTTTTATAGAAAGTTAGGAATCTATCTTTCTGAAAAGCTAGAACACCTTGCTTTTACGTCAAAACAACATTAAAAAACTACACTTTCAATTGAAGCTTTGACGGTGTGCTAATGGCTAAGTGGCTAATCCTACTATGGTTAAGCAAATGACATGCACCGATGCACGTCATCATAAAATACATCTACATGTCTACAACTGTACTTCAGAGCTCTGGAGATACCACAACAAATCAACTGCAATATTTGGGTTGAAGACGACCATAAGCTGAAGTCGCTTCCTTTTCAGGAACAAATGCAAAAGCATTTTTAAAATCTATTCCCTAAAATCCCCAAACTATTAAAGGTGGGGTAGGTAGTTCACTTCAGAAACACTTGTTATATTCCATGGAATGCTCTTAACGTCCCGATAGCAATGAATACATTAAATGCTTTGACAATAAATACATAAAAAAATGTCACCTGTGGAAGCCGTGACGCTGTAAAAAGCACGACCAATCATCTGGGCCGGCTAAAGTAACTGGATGGCCTACCTGCCTATCAGCCTTCCATCTGTGCACTAACTTATCTCTGCCCTCATTGGTCATGTGCGCGTTCGTGTGTGTTGGAGGAGGGGCTCTGTGAGGAAGTCTGAAGGAAGGGGCAGATTTTTTCTGGTTGTGTATTTTCAAATTCTAGCGCACTCGAGCTGGTTTCTCCATTCTTACCTACCCTACCTTTAACTAGACAAATCCCCATTGAGAAATGTTGGCGGTTTGACCAATGGCTCTTGGTTCTCATCCTCTTGCTAATAGTGCCTGATGTATGTATTGCTAGCAGTAGCTGTACTGCTGCTTTCTGCTGCTTTTATTTGGAAAAACATTCCTCATCCAAAGCGTATTGTTTGGACACAGGTCATGTGAGCCCTCATGTTCCCATCGTGAAGCTTCGTTCCTCTTGTCTGTATTTATATTGAGTATAACCCCTTCACTTTTCATCTCTCTTGTCTCACTGCAACTCTAAATATAAACAGCATTCAATTGCATTTATACCACCCTCACATTTCTACCATTCAAACACAGGACTACAGTATACTTTTTTTTCACGACCCATCCCTGTGTGTGCGTGCGTGCGTGCGTGTGTGTGTTTTGCCCGGGGCAAATCTGGTCTCTGCTGTGTTTTGAGCGTTTTGTATTTGCAGCGTTTGGTTTCTGCAGCTTTTAGTACACGCTGCGCATGCTTCCTCAAGTTGCTGAATGTTTTCTAAATGCTGGATGTGCTGGCAAGTTGCAAAGAGTATTCTACAAATACAAAATGTGTTATTGTGTCATAGGAGATAACATAGGAGGTTAAGGCAAGAGTACGAAAAGAGTGTTGAACAAGCGCCATGGGATCGAGTCGTAAAAAGTAAAGAGGATGTGACAGCACAGCGAAAGGTACACAATGAGGGGGGAAGAATACAAAGAAAAATATCTGAGAGACAGAGGGAGAGCTCGAGGAGAAGAAAGACGCACTTTGAAGACAGAGGGTTTATAGGAGGACGAAACGGGAATGAAAGAGGCAGAGAAAATGACCCACCGAACAAGAAACTGCCAACAGACAGCATGACCCAGGGAGGAAAGGAAAAGTAATGAGGAGAGAACATTGGATTGAAAAAGTTAGAAAGACATTGCAGTGCAGAGAGATGGAAGTCGGAGAGTGAAAGACGATGATGGGATATTACAACGTACCGTGAGCTGTCAGAATAATCGAGATTCAAGAAATATAGCTTTAGCTCGTCAAACATGACTTGATAAATTGACGCATTAAAAGATAATGTATTATTCAGCCTGGATGAGCTAAAGGAGATGAACACAGAGTAACATTGAAAAAGTGAAACGGACAAAAATCCACTTTTCTTTTGGATCTGCTTTGCTTCCACTAAACCCTGAGGGAAATATCTAGCTGCTAAATGATCCACTACGTTCACCTGCAGATGGTTCACTTTTCTGCCGCTTGTTGCTGTGCAGGTATTGAGTTTCTCCACTTAAATAGATGATAAAATGCTAATTGGGACGATGAGATTGAATCCAAACTGTGAAGTAGCGGGCCAGAGAACAATAACAATGAGTAGAATTGAAAGAAAACTCACTACAAACCATTCCTTTAACATATAAATCAATATTTAATCCACTGTTGATATAAAATAGGCATCGCAGCAGCTTTAAATTCATCTTGTGTTGTTCCAACACATCATAAATAACAGCTTTTGATGCGTTCTGCTCTTACAATAAACCGATCAGCTCAATGAACAAAGACGTGGAAAATCCCATCTGCAGCCAAGTCCTGCATACATTCAGAGAACTGCTGGAACCCCATGAGAGGAGGAAGGGGAAGCCGGAGGAAATGTGGATTAACGTGGAACATATGGAGGCTAGAAGCAGGACAGAACAATGATTGCTGGCGCAGATTGTTCAAGAACGTTTCGTGCCACACGGGCTCCTCTGGTTCGAACAGTTACAGCGATACTCTGGCTTTAAGGATTGGAAGATTACCGGCTCAACTTAGAGGCCCCTCGGCTGAATCAGGACTGAATCAGACACTGACTGATACCAGAGTCCTGTACCTCACAAAAATCAGGGATGAGTTTTAAATTAGGTTGTAAACCACAATAACAGTTTTGCTCATTGAGGCGTAACCACAGGGCTCGAACCGGCCTCTAAGCA
This sequence comes from Pogonophryne albipinna, assembly GCA_028583405.1. Taxonomy (NCBI): domain Eukaryota; kingdom Metazoa; phylum Chordata; class Actinopteri; order Perciformes; family Artedidraconidae; genus Pogonophryne; species Pogonophryne albipinna. The sequence continues at coordinate 169,319 of JAPTMU010000203.1, forward strand.
ATGCTTTTTCTGGTTTTCTGATGTTTTTCAATCTCCAGTCGTTTTGAAGCATCCTCAGGAGAGTCGTTGAACACGACAAAGTTCGCAGAGTTGCCATTTAATTCCAGAGGTGAATGCTACTTGTTGGAGCTATATATTATTTAATAGTTTAACATTTGTTTTCTTGTTGTTTTTGTGTATATTCAATGTTTTATTATTTAGTGATATTATTTAAGTTAGTTAAAGTAGTTTCATGCTTTTATTTTGAAGGCACCTTTGGGCACTGGGTTAAATGTATATATTGGAGACAGGTGGGAGGCACAGTTTTCTACCAGGGTGATCCAGGCAGGATTCAACATGGAAAGCCATAGGAAAGGCTTCAGTGAAGGAGTTAGAAACCTGTTAATGTACTTTTTGTTTGATAGATATTAACTTTTTAAGCAACGCTTTGTTCTGGTTTTGGATGTTTTTGGAACTCTAGTCGTTTTAAAAAAAGTAGAGTCATTGAACACAACACAGTTCTCAGAGTTTTGAGTTTAGGCAGAAATCAAATCACTGTTAATCCTGTTACATGCCGTGTTGTGTCTGTGTCTCCCCCCCCCCCCATGTCTACGAAACCGTCTTGATATTTAAAAAAAAATTGTTATTTGGACAAACTGAAAACATATTCTGAATCAAAATGGTTTTTTTATGATTTGAAAACATAATAAACCTAATAAAGTGACATATTAATAGCTTCTGGGGGCTAAACGGGCTCTCAGATGTAGATATTATGAATAATTACGATATTATTATAAGATGAACTGGTTAATATAATGTCAGCAGAGCTTTATTAAGACTCTGTTTCCTGCACTTAAAACGCATCGGGTTCTTCTAAGGTTCCTGGATCCAGGGAATGTTTTTGAGGTTTTGTAAGTTGAACAAAAGCCTCACCAGAACATCTGCTGCCAGCCTCTTAAGACTCAGAGCAGAGCAAGCAGAGTGTCTGCCAGCTGACCACTCCCTGCCAAAACCACAAACTACAACATCTCCAAACTCTGCTGAACGGCGGCAGGACTTCACCTCCTGCACTTTTCCTTTTCTAGTCTCTTGCACTTGAGTCTGATTTCAGATACAAGCCTTATGTGAATATGTTTGAGGGTGTATGGCTTTCTGCATAACTTTCCCCAGTTTGGCACAAATCAAGGATTGAACTCTTGAACTTCTGTGCTCAGCAACTCTGCCATAAATAAAAGATTTCTCAATAAAGAAGATTTCCCAAAGGAATTTCCCTGATGAAATTGTGTTTGGTTATGACAAGGTCTATAATGTATGCAACTTCCTCTCATATGGCCCACTCAGGCTCGTTGAGCAACACACTCTGTAATCATTGGGGTCGAGGTCTCTTTCAAGGCCTACCCCTCAAACTCTGCAAAGAGTCAAGTGTGTGTGCATGTTCATTTTGTGTAATTTAAACCAGCTGTTTTCAGGAAATGCATTTGATTTGACTGTTATAGAGTTACTGGAACTCGGCACCACCCCTCCTCACTGTTCAGCACACGACCCTAAATCTAACACCGACATATACCTTCATTTTTCATCCTCACCTTAACCTAAGTGTTTAACCAACCCAATCCTCCCTACACCAACCCACCATGTTATTATGGACCTCACCTCACTAGGAAATGGCAGGATTTGAAACAGTGTCTAGAACTACAGCTCAATAAACCCCAAACTACATGTTCTCTTTAAATTTAGCAATAGGGCATCCAAAAACAAATTACCCAGGTTACAATAAATGAGAGATGTGATGAAGTCATTAAAACCCATCCAATGAAATCCCCTGATGTGTCAAAAGAAATGTGAAACGAAACCCAAACCCATTGGACAGATCATGTTGGCACAATGGATCAAAACCAGGCTGATTATACACTGTTTGAGGCTATTTCTGCAACACGTAATCTACTGTAATTCATGTTTATCCCACCAAGTTCTCACGCTCCATGTTGTTGTGATCCACAGGGGGGCAACGGGTGAAATGGTCTGCCTACGAAGGAGTTTTGGTTTAATGGATCAGTCCAAAAACACCAAGAGAGCTCTATCAATGTCCTGTGAGAAACCAAAGGTCAATGTTGATATATCACGTTACTATTCCACTTAAGTTTCATAGTCATTTAAACACAAACCACAAACGTTTCCTAAACTTAACCATGTCGTTTCTTCCCATAAACTAAACCAGGTAGTTTTTCTGTGAAGACGGAAGTTAGTTTTGTAATGCTGGAAAATTAAAATGTGTTGCTCGGTGAATACACACAAATAAATAATAACTTTAGTGGGATATCATAGGAACCGTTGCATGAGGACATATTGGGTTGAGTCATGAACTGTATTAATGGATATTACTCTAACTCCAAGTATTGCATCGATGCAGGCCATTATATCCAAACTGTTGGGAGAAATAAAGTTAACTTCTGCTAATATGAAGCCTTGGATGTTTTTCTCCAGCTTTCAAACGTTGTAAGGACATTCCCCCTTACATTTGTTACACAACTCCCTGCCACACATGAGAGATTTCCCTCTTCTACTTATTCTTCATGGGCTTGCTGTATTTGATCAGTGTTCACCTCTCTTGGCGGCTCACCAAGCATAGCGGGCCGACAGGAAACAGAACAAGCTGAACAAGGGGGGGGGGTCTGAGTGATGGATAACTAAGGGAGGAGAGGGAGGGCTGTGAGAGAGAGGTGAAGAGAGAGCATGGGAAATGTGGGAGACGATTAACCAAAATGTACTGATGTTGCTGAGTTATAAGATATGAATCTATTTATTTTGTACTCTTATACTAAAAGTCATTTCCTGTATTGTCGTGATAAATGGACGTGCGCAATCAACGCTTCACTTCCGGTTGAAGCAACGCGATGATGGGTGTGTATTTCTGCCTTCGTCGTGTGTTAACAATGTTCACGGTATTCCCGAAGAAGGCAACGTCAACAGATCTTGGGCCCAGGAGGGAACACGGAAGCCGGAGGAACCGTTTATGTTTCGATGGAGACGAGACAAAAAACGATGAGATGTAGGAGACAACGTTTTTGGGCCACCTGCGACTGCTAGGATTGAAATCTGCCAGAAGAGCCAGGTGAGGAGGAAGATGGCGACGACGATGATCAGAACAATGAAGAAGCCTATGCTGAATTGATACAGGCACTGGATGATAAAAGCCTTTCCCTGATAAAGAGAGAAGCAGCGGACAACGGGAGGAAAGCGTGACAGATATCGAGGGTTGATCAGCCTCTCAAAGAGAAAGAGAGGCCTGTTGCTCTAATGATGTAGTGATGTTCCTTCCTTCCTTGTTTCCTTCCTTCCTTCCTGGCCTTTTTGCATAATATGGTGTCCGTTTACAAGTACAAACCTGTCCAATAAAACTTCTCCTACATGCATTACCAGTTAATTGTGACCAGACTTTCGTACGTTTGTCTTAAATGATTACAGACATTGTTTTTTTGGGATCTTTATATGAATTTAATGTTTCTATAAAACGAAGCCTTTTGTAACTGAATACACTTTTCAATACCTCCAATCTAGGCAGTTCTACTATGTTGGTATTCAACCAAGGACTTTTGTTCATCTGTGAAGGTGAAGACGTACGTTAGGCTCTCTGTCTTGTTTTAATACCTACAAGATTATATATCGTACAAGATTGCACCAGTAGCAGGAGCCTTACATGTGGGAAGCAGCTGGGGAAATGCACAATTTGTGACCATTCAGCGTTTCGAAGGGCTAGTCCAATTCATACTGGACACTAAAAGGATTTCTAGCTATTCTGCTATTTCTAGACTAGAGGAGAACAGAAAGACATTTGGGTTAGAAATCTGTTACTTCCTCCGTGAGTCTGTCGGACGATGACTGTGTTTTTCCGGCTGTCTGACCCTTTACTGAAGCAGGAAGTGATGCAGAGCTGAGGTGAACTGCAGCTGGTAACAAACCGTCTTTATGAGACAGCATGGGGAGCACTCATTCTGTAATTAGCAGGTTATCCCATCACAGACATCCTTCCTTAAGGGTTTCAACCAAGGAGTGACTGTCCCAGTTTGACTTCACAAAGGTCTGCTCATCCAAAGGAATTCCCCTTTCGGAGGATCTTAAACTATCAGAGAGGTGTTTCCTTTAGTGTTTGTTGTTTTGATGATTCCCTCAGCCCACCTCTGGTCTTTGGTGCACCTTTTAAATATACAATCGTTCCTGATATGCTCCAAAACGACGTCTTTACCTTGATGGCTTCCTGCACTTGTGAATGGCTTTAAATAATCTTATGATATGACTCTAAGACGTCAAATTGTATTGAGACAAATGGCTCAAATTCCAATCACGCACAGAGCAATTTCCAGGAAAATGTGAAGCTCAGAAAACGATGGTCTTTGTTTACAGTGAGGTCTTTGATAATAATAATAATGCATTTTATTTATAGAGCGCTTTTCTTGAAACTCAAAGACACTTTTCCGAGTAACAATTCATAAAAACATAGTTAAAACAACACAAAATTAGTTACAGATTAAAAGAGGTGAGTTTTGACTTGTGATTTGAACATGGTGAGATTGGGGCAGTCCCAGAAAAGTTTACGTATATTTCAACCAGTCTAAGTCATGTGATCTTGCAATGTTGAGGTTGGCCACTGCGCCAAAATCACATAACAATACAGGAAGTATGAAGCTAGAATACATTGTTCACTTAAAGGTACGTGTAGCGGACAAAATCATATAGAAATAAAACAGATAATTAACTTAAAATAATACAGTCGCTGAGGCACTAGTTAGCAGATCTTACGCAGGGCAATGATCCAGGTCCCGGCAAGATTCTCCGTTGTGCATTTATTATGATCCTATATCATTGACAATGAACAGGTTTCCTATGGTTGGTTCCTTTAAGCCTTTCCTATGGCTTCCTTTCTTTCTTGTGGTTGGAAAACCCTGGTAAAAAACGGGTTGCCTACTAGTGCTCTGGCTCCCACCTCCACCTGTCTCCAATATATACAATTACACCAGGTGCTCTAATCACCCAGTGCCCAAACATGCCTTCAAATTAAAAGCATAGAAACGACTTTAACTTATGACACTAACTAAGAATATATTTACAATAAACACTATAAAACAGCAAGAAAATAAATGTTAAACTATTAAATAATAAAAAGAGATATATAGCTCCAACAGTAAGGCTTGTAGAGAAACTGCATGCTTCACCTCCATGTGTTTGACCTCCGATACATGCTTTACTATTCGACTGAAAGTTTCCCACGACCCAAACATGCTAAATACTGATCCTTGATTTACACACCATCTCTATCAACAATAGAACTGTCTATTTATGCCAAAGCTGCTTGGTTTTTCATCTACACAGACGTAAAAATATACACAGAGGCTGTTGCAATGCGGCTGATATATTTCACGGTGTTCCCCATGCACGGGTCTCTGGCTCCAGGACACCCAGATGTTTAATCCGCCAACATCTGCTGCCATCATTGTTCGTACATCTGTAAAAAACCGCAGCATGTGTTTTAGAAGAAGTTCCTCGAACTAACCAGCTCCTTACCGAAGTGCAGTAAGTGAAACACTGGCTTTAAATCATTGATAAAAGTAAATCCATGTACAGGGAAGGATCTGTATCTGTTTGAACACTTCATTACTTTACAGTTCCTTTAAAACGTACCTTAATGTGTTTGTTTCCATTTTAAAATTCTGGTACCTGTTTTCTACCATTGTTTTTTTGTTTGCTTTCTATTTAATATATTAGTCTACTCTTTTTGCATTTACCTTTTATACGCACTCTACTTTGAGTGCTGTAAAGGCGTAAATGTCCCCCTGCTGGACAAATAAAGGAATTGCATTTCGGACTCCACTTTTTAAGAATTACTATATTTTTTATGCTTTCTTGTATATATATATATATAACACACTACAAGAAAACATAATAAAGCCTCTTTGAATGTAAGAGGAAGGATCTTTATCTGTTTTAACACTTTATTACTCTTCAGTTTATTCAAAATGTGTAAACGTTCCCGGCTCTTTCAATACATTAATGTGTTTGTTTCCATATCAAAATGATGCTGCATGTTTTTTAACGTTGTTTTTTCTTATTTGTTTATATGTGTGTGCTTGCTATGAAGGTAGATATGGTGCAAAATGCGAGAGCTTGTAAAACCTGCTGTGAGCACTTGTCTGAGCTTGTGTGCATATTTACACATGTATAAAATATCCACGTATCTTTGAACCACATTTGAAGTCACAGAAAGAAAAAGAAAAGTGGTTTAGCTTGTAGAAAAACATGTACATCAAACCGGATGACTGCCGGGCCCCGCAAGCATGCCCCTTTCACACCAACGTGGTTCCAGGGCCGGTTCGGAGCTAGAGCCTGATTAGCACCGTTTTTTCCTGTTCGCACCGCAGCGGAGCCGGCTCTTTTCCCCGAAAACCGGTTCTTACCAAGCTCTAAAAAAAAATCGTTCTAGAAGCAAGAACCGCATACGTCACGCTTACGTCGGAGGGGGGCGAGATTAACCTGAGCTAACAGTTTATGGCGAGTACGGCAAATACAAGTTGTAACAAGCAGTAGTGCTGAGCAAACTGACTAGAACACAACCACACACTTTATAAAGTCAGGCAACACTAGCCAGGCTTCATGTGATTCTGTTTATTTAACCTGCTTAAAGAAGTCAAGGACTTCAAGTACCTGGGCTCATGGGTCAACTCAACCGAGCAAGATCTTAAGGTGAGGAAGGCACTTGCATGGAGGGCCCTGAACGGCATGACCAGTGTATGGAACTCCAACCTCCCCCGTCAAATCAAACTCAGCTTCTTCTATGCAACGGTAGAGTCTGTTCTCCTCTATGGCAGTGAATGCTGGACCCTGAAGCCAACCCTGCAAAAGTCTCTTGACGGATGCTACACCAGAATGGTGCGAGCAGTACTTAACATCAGCAAGAGTGAACATGTAACCAACAAGATCCTGTACGAGGGAATACCAAGGGTGAGCGAGAAAATTGCAGCCAGGAGAATGAGACTAGCAGGACATTGCCAAAGGCATCAAGAGCTGCCAGCCGGCAAATTGGTGCTGTGGGAACCAAGACACGGGCATCGGTCACGAGGACGTCCCGCACAAACATACGTGGACGTACTCAAGAATGACGTAGGAGCACAAAGTACCAATGAACTGGCCAGATGTATGGAGAACCGGGATGACTAGAAGCAACGATGGAGGGCTCGTCTGAGGACGACCTAGAGAGAGAACCTTACTTTGACCATCCGTTCACTGTCATTGATCATTGTGGAGAGCAGGCAGAAGTTTTGTTTTGTATTATAGCAGCTATCGGATGGAATCAATACATGGGCTGCACAGGTTGTCGTGTCCGACTATCACAAGTAGAATCATAATGAAAATGTACCTGTAGAAAACGGCTTATGCCACAATAGGATAGCAACAAGTAGTCAAGATAGTCAGTTTAGCTTCGGTTGCTATGCCAACATCACCCAACACGATCATTGACCCGACGCAGTCCCCCATTGTTGTTGTTCTTAGCGCCGTTGGGGAGAAAATCAGCAACAGACTATGGCTCTGACTGGACAGATTTGTGGATGTATTCTGCCACAGAGCAGATTCGTGAAGTTGTAATGACTGATTTGAGAGGTTGTAATAACCAAGTTGCAGTTGTAATGGAAAATATAAAAAAATAATAATAATTCTGCAAGTGAGCATTTCATCACCAAGTTCATTTTTTTTCTACAAGCTACAACACTTTTTCTTTCTTTCTGTAGCTTCAAATTTGGTTCACAGATACGTGGATATTTGTAAATGTATGCACACAAACTCAGATCTTTTTCTGCAAGTGCTCACAGCAGGTTTTACAAGCTCTCGCTTTTTGCACCATACCTTCATACTTTCCTTTCTATTTAATATATTAGTCTACCCTTTTTGCATTTGCCTTTTCTACGCACTCTGCTTTTACTGATCTATCGCGTTAATTTCCCCCTGCTCGACGAATAAAGGAATTGTATTTCGGACTCTGATGAATTAGAATGACTCTTTTCTCATTCTTTCTTATATCTTCTTGAAGTGGCCCTACTGTACACAGCAACTTTGTAGGTCCATATTTGTATCTCGTGCCTCTGCTGTGACACAGAAAGCTATATGCACAACAACCTAACACACTACAGGAAAGGGAAAACCCCTAAAAAGTAGGACCTCTTTAAATGACCTCGACGCACCATTTATCACAGAGAGAATCAGACGAGAGTGGGGAGAAAAGTAACAGCATAATAAATGAAGCTTTGACAGGAAGTTTTAACAACTACTGGGGGAGTTTATGAGAAGTGACATCATGTAGTTATTATTGTTGGCACGCAGAATTGGGAGGCATCAGTCAAATTAAATAGAAGCAGTTGTCCAAACTCTGAGTCCGGGTGGTGACAGATCCTCCTGCTCTCCGTAATAAAACCTGTGTAAAGCTAGGCTGTCTTTACACGCTTAAGTGAGAGTGATGGGAGGGGGGGGAGTAAATGGAGGAGAGGAAGACACAGTTTGATCTTATTTCATGAGGGAGGGAGTAGGAAGTGTGTGTGTGAGGGGAAGTGTGTGAGGAGAGAGAGAGAGGTTGCTCCTCAGTTGTTCCTCCTCTCAGTCTGACAGCAGCAGCCGGTCGTTCCTCCTCAGCTGTGGACCCCACCAGGTAAGAAAAACATACACACACTCTGACACCATGCGACAGCGACCCTGGGACACACACGACTCTGCAGGATAAGCTTCTGGAGCTTTAAAAAAAACTAAAAAGAGATAAACTAAAAGAAGAAGAAGGAGAAGAAGGAGAAATACCCAGAGGTGTGTGTGCGTGCAGAGACTCGAGAAGTTATTGAAAAGTCGCCAACTCAGCACATTTCTGAAAAGAGTTTCTCCGAGAGCACCGGCTCATTAATACACTGTGCTGTGTGTGTGTGTGTGTGTGTGTGTGTGTGTGTGTGTGTGTGTGTGTGTGTGTGTGTGTGTGTGTGTGTGTGTATGTGTTTTGTTTTGTGTGTGTGGTTAATCCGGACCGCAGTCTCGTGCCAGACTGATGCTCCGGGTTGTTGTAGACGTGGCTTCCTAAATGGGTCCATTATGACTGTTGCACATGTGTGCACGTGTTATTAGGTGGCAGGGAGCTTGCAGTTTACTATCATGGTTACAGAGTGAAGAGGGGGGCTAGGGGTGAAGAGGTCACGTGAGGTCATGGTATGGTAATATTTTGCATCAGCTCCTGTTACCAAACACCTACACACACCATGTGTGGGTGAAAACATTTTACAGTACTTGGACGTTGTTTTTATGTCTATAGTTGTATCCCCATTGGACGAGTTTCAGCAGCTATTGTTCATGCACGCTGGACTGTGGGAAGTAAACTGTTGGAGCTATGCATTGGTTTATATCATTTAATAGTTAAACATGTATTTTCTTGCAGTTTGTATACATAGCAAGTGTCGTTATTTAAGTTAAAGGAGTTGTGTTATGCTTTTATTTTGAAGGATGCTTTGGGCACCGGGTGATAATGTATTTCTTAGAGTCCCCAAGTCCTGTAATTCAATTGTAAAAGTCTCTACTTGAAAGAGTCCTCTCCTGCTGATGTTCAGGTGTATATCAGTATGTAGTGTCTCTACTTTAAAGAGTCCTCTCCTGCTGATGTTCAGGTGTATATCAGTTTGTAGTGTCTCTACTTTAAAGAGTCCTCTCCTGCTGATATTCAGGTGTATATCAGTATGTAGTGTCTCTACTTTAAAGAGTCCTCTCCTGCTGATGTTCAGGTGTATATCAGTATGTGGTGTCTCTACTTTAAAGAGTCCTCTCCTGCTGATGTTCAGGTGTATATCAGTATGTAGTGGCTCTACTTTAAAGAGTCCTCTCCTGCTGATGTTCAGGTGTATATCAGTATGTAGTGTCTCTACTTTAAAGAGTCCTCTCCTGCTGATGTTCAGGTGTATATCAGAATGTGGTGTCTCTACTTTAAAGAGTCCTCTCCTGCTGATGTTCAGGTGTATATCAGTATGTAGTGGCTCTACTTTAAAGAGTCCTCTCCTGCTGATGTTCAGGTGTATATCAGTATGTAGTGTCTCTACTTTAAAGAGTCCTCTCCTGCTGATGTTCAGGTGTATATCAGTATGTAGTGTCTCTGCTTTAAAGAGTCCTCTCCTGCTGATGTTCAGGTGTATATCAGTATGTAGTGTCTCTACTTTAAAGAGTCCTCTCCTGCTGATGTTCAGGTGTATATCAGTATGTGGTGTCTCTACTTTAAAGAGTCCTCTCCTGCTGATGTTCAGGTGTATATCAGTATGTAGTGGCTCTACTTTAAAGAGTCCTCTCCTGCTGATGTTCAGGTGTATATCAGTATGTAGTGTCTCTACTTTAAAGAGTCCTCTCCTGCTGATGTTCAGGTGTATATCAGTATGTAGTGTCTCTGCTTTAAAGAGTCCTCTCCTGCTGATGTTCAGGTGTATATCAGTATGTAGTGTCTCTACTTTAAAGAGTCCTCTCCTGCTGATGTTCAGGTGTATATCAGTATCTAGTGTCTCTACTTTAAAGAGTCCTCTCCTGCTGATGTTCAGGTGTATATCAGTATCTAGTGTCTCTACTTTAAAGAGTCCTCTCCTGCTGATGTTCAGGTGTATATCAGTATGTAGTGTCTCCGCTTTAAAGAGTCCTCTCCTGCTGATGTTCAGGTGTATATCAGTATGTATTGTCTCTACTTTAAAGAGTCCTCTCCTGCTAATGTTCAGGTGTATATCAGTATGTAGTGCACAAGTTTAATTTGTGCAGTTTTGAGGGTTTCTTAAGTCAGGGACTCAAAGCTTCTGTTCTTACTGTCTGTGAATGATCAGTTTGTGTCGGTCGAGTTTATTAAAATGGCGTTGAAATGTTACGTAAGTGAGCAGGGAAGTATCCTCTGACATCTGGCTGGCTGTGATAGTGAAGCGAATTCAGATAATATTATATTATCAGCTGTTGGAAGAAATATATAGCGGCAGAGCTCCAGTCGTTTGATTTTCTCACAGTCACGCTCCATCCATCATCTCAAATCCTGTTAGCGTTCATCTGAAAAGAAACCCTGGGAATCTCTCTCTGTTATCCCTCAGATGTTTACTCTTCTCTCTTATCCTCCTTTTGTTATTGTTTCTCTTCTCCTTCTTGTTTTCCAGAGGATTTTTGTGACATATTCGTGGATTTGAAAGCTTAAATGTGATGGCAAGGAAAAGATGGAGAAAGAAGAGTGGGAGGAAAATAAATAGAAATACATCAGACTGAAAAAGATAGAAATGGCGAATTATATAAAAGATGGAGAACACAGTAGAGGCGGACATCCAGGATTTAACTGTAGATTGTTTTGGTTGCATGGTCTTCAAATTCCACAAAAAATCAACTGCATGTCCCACAACACCCTGCAGCTGTTTGTTTTCAATTAAACTGATAAAACCACCGCCTGTCCCAGCATGCACGATGCTCAGGACTAGCTGGGAAACACAGTGAAGGCTTCCTCTGAAATGGAGAGCCAATGTAACAGTGTCTTAACCTAACACTGAACAAAAATATAAACGCAACACTTTTGTTTTTGCTCCCATTTGTCATGAGATGAACTCAAAGATCTAAAACATTTTCTATATACACAAAATAACCATTTCTCTCAAATATTGTTCACAAATCTGAAAGAATCTGTGATAGTGAGCACTTCTCCTTTGCCGAGATAATCCATCCCACCTCACAGGTGTGGCATATCAAGATGCTGATTAGACAGCATGATTATTGGACAGGTGTGCCTTAGGCTGGCCACAATAAAAGGCCACTCTGAAACGTGCAGTTTTGCTTTATTGGGGGGGTCTGGGGGGGTCCGAAAACCAGGCAGTATCTGGTGTGAGGGGTAGGGGTAGGGGTAGGGGTAGGGTTAGGGGTAGGGGTAGGGGTAGGGTAATGTTGTGAATCGAGTGGCCCATGGTGGTGGTGGGGTTATGGTATGGGCAGGCATATGTAATGGACGACGAACACAGGCCACTCGATTCACAACATTACCCTAACCCTACCCCTACCCCTAACCCTACCCCTAACCCTCACACCAGATACTGCCTGGTTTTCGGACCCCCCCAGACCCCCCCAATAAAGCAAAACTGCACGTTTCAGAGTGGCCTTTTATTGTGGCCAGCCTAAGGCACACCTGTGCAATAATCATGCTGTCTAATCAGCATCTTGATATGCCACACCTGTGAGGTGGGATGGATTATCTCGGCAAAGGAGAAGTGCTCACTATCACAGATCTTTTCAGATTTGTGAAAAATATTTGAGAGAAATGGTTATTTTGTGTAAATAGAAAATGTTTTAGATCTTTGAGTTCATCTCATGAAAAATGGGAGCAAAAACAAAAGTGTTGCGTTTATATTTTTGTTCAGTGTAAATATGTTCCATTGGCACACAGTTAATTCCACCTGTTAGCTCTACTCTTGGTCTCCTCCAAAGGAAAATAAGTGTCTCTTTGGGTGTCAAATTCTCCACGTTGCTGCGTTATGCGAAACAACTCTAAAACCTTTTGTAACTTCAACCCTGTCTTTATCGAAGTGGCAGAAAGGCAGTCTGTTGCAAACAAATCTAAAACGGTTTGGATGGAAACAAAGACAGTCAAATTACTCAGTTAAGTAAAAGCTGAAACGTGATATTTCTTCGTAAGTAAATCAGTGTGAAATACCAATTACACATAATGAGGTAATCATGAGATCGAGAATACAGGAATATTGATTATGGCCATTTTAATGAACATATTGCAAACACAACATCATAGCAAACATCTTTGCATTGAGTATTGTAAGGATGCTTAAAGAAATGCTAGAGCTAGTTTTATCTTATGTGACTTGGTGGGTTGGAGGTTAAAACCCCCCAGGATTATCCATTGTTAGAAACATATGCATTCAGATTCTGGGCATAAGGATCCTCTGAGTGCCATTTTGTGTTATTTTAAATAGTCCCAAAGAAATTCTATAAATGGCTTTGTAACCAAAATCTAGTTCCTGATAAATTACGAAAGATTTCAGGGTATGAAACAGTGTCTTTTGTCAGGTTTCAATGTGTTGGTATGGCTGGGGTAGTTGCAGAAAAGTGTGTCAGGACAACAAATAGATATACATTGAGTGGCTGGACCAACAGCCAAGGTTAACCGCACATTTCATTCTTGGAAAAGTATTTGAAAGTGTTTCTGGCTGTGACTCATGCAGAGAGAATTTAAAACGTCGGCTCATGTTGTCACTTCCAATGAAGTCCTGTAGGTGATTGTATGTGTGTGGAGGGCCACATAACGTACTGTTTATCCACATCTACAGCTTCTCTCCTTGTTATTGAAAAGAGTAGACGTATGTATAGTTTGAGATCAGTCAGGAGTTACCTAACGCTGATTTGTATTAACTTACTTTTTTGGCATTCCAGCTTGTCTAATTAGTGGTTTCCTATAATTCCAAGAAGCCCTTCATTGTCTGACAGATGTGGAGGACTTGTTTTTATCAATGGATGATGTCTCTATAGCAGATTTGTATTTGTTTGATTGTTTTACATTGGTGCAAAATCAGTAGGAGAACAGATTTGCTTGGTGATACTAAAGGACAATGTCTGATGAATACCGTCAGTATTTATTTTAGCTCTGTTGTTATTGTTATGAAACGTCCTGAAACTTGGCCACTTATCCACAGGAATGTTTCCAAAAGCACTCATCAAAACTGACCCTCAAGTGTTGGTTGGCTTTTTTCTTGGATTGAGCTTTTTTTGTGACTTAGTGAGTAAAGAAAGAGCCTCATGACAAGGATGTGTTATGTGATGGGTTTCAGGGAGCGTTTCCACCAGGCTTATTTAGTCCAGATGAACCAAACCCTGGAGCACTTTGGGCGGGTTAGTTTGGGTTGCTGTGACTCAAAACAACAGCTCTGTGGAGCGCTCAAACCAATCCAAGAAAGCGTAACATTTATGAGCCAAGAACATGTGTTGTCCTCCCGTTATGGTGACTGCTGAACTAGTAGCCTAATAGCGCTTTTGCTACCACTGAATTTGATAAATGTAGTGTTTATAGGACCACAAATGAGACACAAAGTAGTCATCAATCACACCCTCCCTACTTCTGGGAGCGAATAGGCAGTTCAGTTTCAAACCAGCCAGCAGCTTAATTAGAAACATGTTGCCTCATTCATACTGTAGGAGGCATGAAACTTACAAAGTCATATATTTTGTTTTAATACAAATTAGTTTTGTACTAGTTTATATTTGGGTAATGGTTTATTATGATAAGATATTATTATGTGATCGCAATGGGTTGGTTTGGGTTGCTTGGATATTGGCGGCACTCAGGGGAATTATAATCCTGTTCACCTGCGTGAGTGGTGCGTGGAAGAGAGGCTCGTTGTATCTTTAGCTCTTAAAGTCTTTCATTTTTTGTTTTTCTTTTAATGTTTCTTTTATTATCTTTTACTGTTTTTAAATGCCTTTGTCTGAATGTCTTTCATTTTTGTAAAGCACCTTGAATTGCCTGGTGCTGAAAGGTGCTATATAAATAAACTTGCCTTGCCTTGCCTAGTTTTCGGCAAACTTTAAGATTGCTTTGGTTATTATTACAATTTCTATGTCTCTGCTGTACTAAGTTGATCATCTCATTTTTCATTAAATTATCCACCGCAAATTTTGATCTCAGCACGTACTTTTTTGATACCGTGGTCCGTGTCATACAATTGCAACCAGGCCCGGCCTCAGCCTCTCAGCGACTTTGTTTGTTTCCTGCTGTCGCTATACAGACACTTTACTCAAATACATGCAAGAGGAGTGAGTTAAATGTCACTCTTTCACGCTGCAATAAGGAGCAGCTGCAATTGAGGGCAGTCAACAAACAACCAATCAAAAGACAGCAGAATGAAGCGGTGCAAGCTAGCAGGGGAGGTAAACGTAGAGACTTCACTATTATCGCAGCAAGGCTCTGTGTGGCGAGCCTCATCATGTGAATAGCTTCACCATCCTCTCCTTCCTTTCTGCTTCCTTCCCCTCCCAGGTAGTGACAGCCATGTTGGCGGCGGCGTGTTTGCGGCTGCTCTTGCTCCTCCCTCTGGTCTTCAGCGTCCCCCCCCCCTCCAGATCTCCTTCCAGACTCTGCAGACGCTGCTGTGAATACCCAGAGCCGCCAGCAGGCTCCAGCGAGTACCAGATGCCTGAGGTCCGGACCGTCATCAACATGACCATCCTCAAAGGTACCGGTTAGCTTCTGTTAGCCACCAGGTCACATTTAGATGAAGTGTAATACTACTTCCTGTTTTATTAGCAGTTTCTAAAGAACTACGATTAAAGGTCTCCTATTATACTATTTGTAGACGTATATGATAGGTCTCAGATATATAAAAAAATATGTCTATGAAGTGTTTTGCTCAAAATACCAAACAGATGACCAGTTCTAGCTTCATATCCCTCTATTTCAGCCTGTTACTAAAGTGCTGATTCTGGGTACGTAGCTTTAAAAACAAACAAATAAAAAGAGAGGAGAGGAGAGCTCATGCTTTTACCCAGAGACTCAGCTAAATGCTGCCGTGATTAAACGCCATATTATGTTCCAAACCACATCAAGGATTCTCTCTGAAACTGCTTCTTCACACACACTCTCTCCAGTAGAGGTTAGCTCTGAGTGTTAGCATGCTAATGTAAACACAGACCATATTACTTCCAGAACACGTCTCATTGTTTCTGACAGCAACGTTTCTGATTGGCCCGTGGGGGTAAAGCCCGCCCACATTTTAGTAATGTCGTTATGACGCAGCAAATCTGGATCAGCTCCGTTGTTCCCCCGTTTTTAGAGATGTGGGTACGGAGGAAAAGAGAGAGGGTTTTGTTTTCTGACACTTTGTGAGTCTCCTGACATGCCGGGGACACACCGGGGACACACCGGGGACACATGGTGATGTAGAGAAGACGTATTTTGCATGATAGGAGACCTGTTAAGCCCGAGAGACCCCGGTACCGGGGCACTGCCGCAACATCTTGCAAGAAACAGTGTCTGAGGGCATGTTCATTTAATAAACTATGAATGTTTTATAACCATGTAACGGGAAGAAACTCATCTAACTAAAAAACACAATGCTAACGCTGAGCCTCTGAATTAGCAATGAATGAAAAATGCTAACAGATGACTGCACCGAAATTCACTCACAAAACCTTATTATTTATATTTGCACATCCAACAACACATCGTGAGGAGACACAGAATCGAGGGGTACCCTTCATTATCACTCAATTATACGAACTCGCGGAGATAATAACAAGAACAGACATCAAAACATATGGCGCTAGGTAGCTAAACACACTAGCATGGCTCACCTGTGTCGTAGTCTGGTCAAAAGTGGTCTTCCATGGCATTAAAACGATAAAGAAAAACGCTGCTGAAGTTAATCCATAGGTTAATCCAATGTGTCTGTGTCACTTTGAATGATTTCTGATAATCCATAAGGAATAAACCTGCTTTTCCGTTTCTAGAAGTCAGACCTAGAGACAGCTTCACTCTGGAGCAAAACTGTGTCCGCGAAGCCCCAAACTTTTTGTTTTAGACTGTGTGTGAGTGGGGAGATTACCCTTCGATTCTATTGGCTCTAACGGTCAGAAAGAGATGTCAATCACCAAAATCGACCAATGGGTTCGAGAGAAACGGTAAAACCTCCATTTCCACCCAAATCACCTCAGAGGTGGAGTTTGTTTTGCTAAACCTCTCTAAAAAGGTCAAATGTCACTTGTTTTGCATCAATCTTGATACGGGGTACTTATTATATGTTGTACTTTGGATTCCTAAAGCTTTTAGTCTACCTTACCATCATCCAAGGGTAGTTTTCACTATAAGTAAACACTATAATTTACAGTTTTTTACTATGTTCAATCTGAATTGTCTTTAAAATAAAAAACATCTATATTGATTCTGACTTTTCTACATCCAACTCACAGGTTTATCATTACTTTGAGAACAAAGATTATTAATTTAACCCTTTTAGAAGCGAAGATATGGTCATTTGTTCTGGGAATGTCATTTCGAGCCTGAGACCTGAAAAACAGGCTCAGGGCTAAACTGGTTAAGATGAGCTTGAATAATACTTCCTGTGTTATTGTTCAGTTCCTCAAGCACTATGA
Source organism: Pogonophryne albipinna (assembly GCA_028583405.1). Taxonomy (NCBI): domain Eukaryota; kingdom Metazoa; phylum Chordata; class Actinopteri; order Perciformes; family Artedidraconidae; genus Pogonophryne; species Pogonophryne albipinna. The sequence goes on from JAPTMU010000203.1 coordinate 186,455, forward strand.
TCAAGCAGCTTCATTTCAGTGTTGCAGTTGCACGTTCATTCATCAAAAAACATCCATTCTCAAATGTCTGTGTGTTACCATTTTCCTGCTTTGAGCTACATTTTCTCAATCAGATGTGAGCTTCTGCTTCCCCAGATGGCTGTGTGTCGGGCGCGGCGACTATTCAGTCAGAAGAGGAATCATGTATGATGGAAAGGGAAGAGCGCTGTGGACGTGTAATCATGCATTCATGGTTAAGTGGAATTGAGATACAAAAGCAATAATTGAAAAGGAAATGAGGCACTCAGCTCTTAGAAAGACCTGGAAGCACTTTCAAAATCAATGTCTTTTCAACATTTTCAAAGGAACAAGACTACCTAATAACACAGGCAATATGCACAGTGGTTTATTGATGTATCACACTTCTTTGTTGGGGCGTTCACGTGATTTTGTTTTGTACAAAAGAAACCATAGACTCTGTGTTCATGGTTAGAAGTCATTGTGCAGCCGAAGCCTGCAAACCAGGGAGAGGATGTAAAGAGGACGAGGAGAAAGAAAGACACTTTTAATTATAGCTTTTTGAGGATACATGCTACTTCTGCATGGTGGCAGGTGTACGCGGGATTAGGGGAGGGAACATTGGGATTTACGCCATTGCAGACCATTCACATGCACACAAACCTATTGAACTACAGTGACGCAGAATAGGGCCATGAAGTGAGGAAGAGTGTAAGAAAATGTACATTTTGTTTGATCAAATCTATCTACAAGGAACAAAGAGATTCTGCACGTAAGGCTGAACGCTTCAGCGATGTCTTTAGGGTTGATTTTCAGTCTTTCATCTATTTACCATGAGCACCAAAGATAAGACGGAGTATCCATACCAAGCATGTCTTGATCCCTCCGGTCAGATCTTTGATACGACCTCTTTAGGACCTTTAGTCAGATCTGCTTCTCTCGGATGATAACTTTGCATTTGTGTTTCCTTATGTCTGTTCAAGAGTGTGTTGAAGCCAAGGGGAAACAGAGAGTTTGAACAAAGTGCCAAGAGAAAAGGGATTGAAGAATCAAAAGGATTATGATATATCTACGAGCTGCTCAGCTGGAGAGGGATCAGTGAGAACATGTGTCTCTGATATCCCAGCTTTAGGAAGCCAACTGAAGACGAGCGGTCCAACCTTTGTGTCGTCACGCTTTATGTCCTTTGATAACGGAACAAGTCTGTTCTGACCCGCGATCGACCCCCGAACTGACGAACCACCAACATCTCTTTCTCTCTCTTCTTATTCTCCGGCTGGACAAGCAGAGTTTTTCACTGCAGAGGAATCCATTACTTTACCTGAGGAACGTGCAGCACTCTTTAGTGTCCCCTGGTCTCCCAACTGTGTGCGTCACTCTTTAGTGTCCCCTGGTCTCCAGCTGTGTGTGTCACTCTTTAGTGTCCCCTGGTCTCCAGCTGTGTGCAGCACTCTTTAGTGTCCCCTGGTCTCCCAACTGTGTGCGTCACTCTTTAGTGTCCCCTGGTCTCCCAACTGTGTGCGTCACTCTTTAGTGTCCCCTGGTCTCCAGCTGTGTGTGTCACTCTTTAGTGTCCCCTGGTCTCCAGCTGTGTGTGTCACTCTTTAGTGTCCCCTGGTCTCCCAACTGTGTGCGTCACTCTTTAGTGTCCCCTGGTCTCCAGCTGTGTGTGTCACTCTTTAGTGTCCCCTGGTCTCCAGCTGTGTGCAGCACTCTTTAGTGTCCCCTGGTCTCCCAACTGTGTGCGTCACTCTTTAGTGTCCCCTGGTCTCCCAGCTATGTGCGTCACTCTTTAGTGTCCCCTGGTCTCCAGCTGTGTGTGTCACTCTTTAGTGTCCCCTGGTCTCCCAGCTGTGTGCGTCACTCTTTAGTGTCCCCTGGTCTCCCAGCTGTGTGCGTCACTCTTTAGTGTCCCCTGGTCTCCCAGCTGTGTGCGTCACTCTTTAGTGTCCCCTGGTCTCCCAGCTGTGTGCGTCACTCTTTAGTGTCCCCTGGTCTCCCAGCTGTGTGCGTCACTCTTTGGTGTCCCCTGGTCTCCCAGCTGTGTGCGTCACTCTTAGTGTCCCCTGGTCTCTGTTGTGTTTTGAGCTTCTTCAGCGTTTGGTTTCTGCTGCTTTTAGTAAACGCTGCCATGTCTCCTCAAGTTGCTGGAGATGTTTCTTCATGTGGAACATTTGTGTTTCTATATCTGCATCGTTCTGGAGTCGTATGGATTGTTTTGGGCCGTTGCAGCTATCGGACACCGTACACTTTCCTGCAGCCAAACCAATGCACACCAGGAGTTACTGTAACCATGAAGGAAATGGGAGTCACATGACTAATGTTTGTGTTCCTTGTTATTGACATATGTCAGATGTTACTCTTCAAACCACATGAGGCAATAAAACATTATATAACAATGTCACTGTATTGCAGCTGTGCAATAAGGGAGGTCTCAACAGATACTGGCACTGAACATGCATATGTGGCGAAAAACACACACACACGCACACACACACACACACACACACACACACACACACACACACACACACACACACACACACACACACAGTTGTGCTCTCTTTCTCCTCTGTGACTCACAGACTGCCGACTGGAAAACAACATATTCTGCTTTAAATGTGTGTGAGAGTGTTTCCCTGAAGCTGCGATGATTGCATTAAGACCACCATAATCTCAGTCCCTCAGCCAGTATGGCTTTTAAAGAGCCAAATCTCTGAAATGAAAGCAGAACCCACGGCCATGGACTGTAAAGAGACTCTGCACCCACACAGATTAGACATCACATCTACATCCAACGCAATAAATCGTATTTACACAGCGTGAAAACATTCAGGAGGTTGGCTTGAGTTCAGTTGAGTTGCAAAATGCACTCTCTTAGATCCTGCAGTCAGTAAGCCTTAAAAGATGTGTTTATCAGCTGGATCTCATATCTGCTGTCCTTCAGCTTTACATATCTAACATATAGTGATTGGATTCATTGTAATTCCTCTGGAGAGACCGTATAGGACATTTGATTCTTTAACTGACCAAAGGAACTTTTATTCCATATGTAACCGGTGTGGATTAGCGGTGTCTGCGTTGTGTTTCTTTTGTTGAAGGATGAGACCCGAGTCAGCATACCGTCGAGCCGATCTCCGTTTATTCACTGACAACCGATATATAACAAATCAGTCGATAACATATATCTCGTTTTTCCTCACACTTTGACTCCTCTCCCGTGGAACACATCGATAAAAAGGGAAGAGGAAAACTTTAGGGATACAATATAAAGGGTAACAAAAATAATCGTCTGTGTACACCGACTGCATTTTGCATGTTCCGCCCATGATTTCAGACCTAGTCAGGTATTTAACGTTTAGTAAATTAAGAACACAGAATTATTAAATACAGAACACAGAATTTGTGTGATTATAATAAATGAATCACCCAGAAATATTTGACACCAAACACCACTGCACATGGACAATTGTTACACATATACAAAACAACCATTTCTATTGGTACCTCAATATTTGTACATCACAAAGAGAAGGAGATGTCAGGACCTTGCAGGAGCATGAGGTTGTTTCTGTTCCAGATAAAGGATCAGTCCCATGTATGTATGGGAGGTGGTGCTAAGCTTCTGTTAGTGGAAACTTGGAGCTGTTAGCGTGGTCAGACGTGGGCAGATCATTTAGAGGATGGCTGATGTTTACCTCCAGGCTCCAGGAGGCGAGGGAGGCTTCTTCCTGTGTGGGTTACCCGACTCAGAGGGGCTGCTGGTCCGAGACGGCAGAGCAACCACATCCTCCCAAACCCCATCCCCTCAGGAAGCCTGTCTCCTGTCAGGTCATCATTGTAAATAAGAATTTGTTCTTAATTGATTTTCCTGGATACATAAAGGTTCTACTACTACTACTACTACATGGACCTTAATATATAAAACAGTCTCTTACGACTTCTGTAGATGAGAGCAGCGCTACGTCACCAGCTGGAGGAATTACGGCCCCGCCCACTTTCTGGTGAAAACAAAGAATCAGGGCCAAGCCGAAAAAAAGTTGTATCATGCCTAAAAGCTGCTGGGTTGTGTATTGCGAGTCAAACAACAAACAAGATCCAAAGTTCAACAGGACCTGCTCTGGTTTCTGGGGTTTCCCCCCCACTGTAGTGTGTTCTATTGGTTTAAGTGCATGTAAATGGTCTACAAAGCCTAAAATCCATGTGCTTTTAGGGGAGTTTTCTCTCAAACATCAAAGTTTTCCACTTTTACGTCGTTTTTCTCTCCCTTTTGGACAATGTCTTCCCTCTTTCAGTTATAGATATCATCAATGTCAGTGCAATTCCTACTGGTGCTCAGTGGAACTCTAAGTTGATAGATTATATATAAATGGCCTTGTCTCCTTGAATTTTAACACAGTTTACTTTTTCCACAAAGATCCTCCTCACATATATCTGTCTGAACATTTTGTCCCACGGTGCCTGAGAGGAACATAAATAAGATAAGCATCGCTTTAACTGAATTCCCTCGGATTTAAAAGTAGGACTTAGAATGAATAATGTCAAAGCTTCGCTGCAACTTGTTTCTATTTCTGGATGTGTTACCATAATGAGAGACAAAGAAGCTAGATGGCTTTGTGTTTTTGTCTGAATGAATGCTTCTGTTTTGTCTCAGATCTGTTCTGTATCTGTGATACAATTGGTTTGATAATTGGAGAACTCTTAACCTAGAAAATCCTATATTGTGCATAAAAGTTAGCCTAAGTATTTCAGCCAAATCCATTAGAATGATCAACAATGGAATCTCTTGCATAGTATCATCTAATTAGATGTCAAACCAGTAAGTTAATCTGTGCCGTCAAGAACAACATTTAAAGCGTAGTTGACAACAATGCATGATGGGAAACGGATTAACATAACAGTAAAAGACAGTACGAGAAAAAGGTGCAACAGAAAACAGTGTTTAAGGAAGTTTCAGGAATTAAAACATAATTTACATTCAGAACATCTACGAACTTCCATGTGTCTGTCTGCACCTCTCACCTGCCTCCTCTCATCCTCACAGGTGATACAGGAGACCGAGGCAACAAGGGTACCCCTGGTAAACCTGGTTTGGAGGGACCTCCAGGCCACGGAGGACCGTTGGGCCCTCAAGGCACCAAAGGCCACCAAGGTGTCCCAGGAGACGCCTGTAAGATCCCCCAGTCCTCCTTCTCCGTGGGCCGTCGGAAGTCCCTGCACAGCCTCGACTACTACACGGCGCTGGTGTTCGACACGGTGTTCGTCAACCTGTACGAGCACTTCAACATGTTCAAGGGCAAGTTCTACTGCTACGTGCCCGGGATCTACTTCTTCAACGTGAACATCCACACCTGGAACTTCAAGGAGACGTACCTGCACCTGATGCACAACGACAAGGAGCAGGTGATCCTGTACGCCCAGCCCAGCGAGAGGTCCATCATGCAGAGCCAGAGTGTGATGATGGACCTGAGTCTGAACGACGAGGTGTGGGTGCGACTCTACAAGAGGGAGCGGGAGAACGCCGTGTACAGCGACAACGTGGACGTTTACATCACCTTCAACGGATACCTGGTGGCACCGAGCGCCCAATGAGACTGGGACAAAGGGGATCACTGGGATTATTGGGTCTTCACGCCGAGGAGAGAAGATAACTTTGTTTTAATATAATGTTCAGCCTGGACAGGAATATAAGGAACCAAAAGTAAAACAGGTTCAAGTTCAAGATCTAAGTCAGAATTCTGATATTTTCTCGAAATCTTGACTTTTTTCTCATGATTTTGAGAAAAAAGTACAAATTCAGATTTGTTTTTCTCAGGGTTTTGACTTTAATCTCAGAATAAAGTCAGTGTTTCTTTTCTAACCATTTTGAAATTAAAATGAGAAAAAATACTTGTTATAATTTTCGATTAAAGTACGATTTCAAACTTTTTCTCGGATTTCAAACTTTTTCCTTCAAAATCCAGACTTTATTCGGATAATTCAGACTTTTCTATCCGAATTTGTGAAACAAGTAATAATCCTTTTCGTTATAATTTTGCGATTAAAGTTGGAATTCAGATTTGTATTTGTTCTCAGTTTTGTCTTATTCCACTTTTGGGCAGATCTCAAACTCTTTTTTCTTTCTTCAACCTTGATCTCTTCAAGAAAACGTGAGGTAACACAAGGTGAATAAATCATAAACTAAACTTTTAGGAATCAATTTAAATGACCTGCTTTGCACTAGAAATCCACTTTTGTACAAAGCCACTCACTTCTCCTCTTCGGGCGTCTTTCCTCTCCTTTCAGGGACCTTGTGTTGAAACACAAGTTGTGTCACGCATCAGGAATCTTCTATCCGTGCTATCAGTTGTGTTTATAAAGAGCTTCTGTTAGACTCAAATGTGTTCGGAGAGACAGCTGTCAGACCTTTAGCAAACGTTCCTTCGTGCCTGTCAGAATGGCTTTAAAGGGTCAGTTCACCAAAACTCATAAGCTTACTGTATTTTAAGCCATGGTTTCTTCTAACCCTCAAAAGTTCGTTTTATGGAGTGTTATGTAAATGTTAAACAGCATGTTTGAAACTTTGCATATCAACAGAGAGAAAATATGTTTCTTGTTGGTTCTTGTTGGAGAAGCTTTGACTGTTTCATTTACATAATGTTCCTAAAGGAGTTAAACCTCTAAATGAAAGAAGGAAGAGCACAGTTGGGTTTTATCTTTCTGTATTTGTGTTGAACTGACCCTTAAACCTAAATGTATGCCAACGTATCAAAATGAAAAAGGTGCTTTAATTCCCAGAGCAGGAATGCATTGGGATGTTGATGATAAACTATGATGTATTCTTACAGAGACTCCAAGCTGCAGAGCAGTTTATGTAAATAGCTGTGTAGAAGCTGTCTTTATTACTTTGGCGCATTTGCACCTGTCGGCCATCGGACCTTATAGTCAGTATCTGTGCTAGCATTCATGCTCTCAGGGCTGGACTGTGTGTGTATTTCCTTCTTCATTAACCAAGTATCTACTTGTTCTGTTTCACTGAGCGACAAACAAACACTTGATTATGAAATATTAAACATTTCAGAATGAAAAGTGAAATCAGAGGCTTCTATGTTTCATTAATGTGTCACAATGTTTTTTCTTTTTACCACAAAGCACACCATCACATTCCTGCAGGAAACTGATCCTCTGCTTTCTAATTCTTTACAAATGACACCATGTAGGACTTGGCTCACAAAGTGCTCTAAATGCAAGAGGGAAATGATTCAATCCCAAAAATCATCAAACTCTCCAAAACAAACCAGCCAGCAGAAAGCCGTCTCAAAGAGGCGCGGGATGGGTCTGCGCTCATGCCAGCTCCATCTGTTGGGCGTATCTCCCCCACTAGCTGTGATGCCGTCCTGCGGGAGGCTCGCTAGAGGGGAGGCAGACTGCTGCGTTGTGAATACTTTAAGCCATGAGTGGAGATCTAAAAATCTCTGTTGGTAAACTGAGCGGGACATCTGAACATTTTCCTGGATCATCAGCAGACTGTTCCAACATGCACGACACAAGCTGTCCGTTTAACGAGCGGCGGAGCACTTAGGCGTGAAATCTAGCCCAGTTTAGTTTGCTCTAACTTAGGTTTAATACGACTCAATATTTACACACTGGTCACATGAAAAGGTGAATTGTTAGGGAGCGTTAGTGGACATGAATTCGATCAGGTGACAAAAGAAACCCATCAAGCGTAGAGATGCAACCATGGTGTCCAAAATAGCGGAAGTAAATCGCATAACTTCAATAACGTAAGAAACAATCAATCTATTTATATCTTTCTTCCAGTGGCGAACCGTCAGGGCCTTCAAGGTATCCAGAGAATACCCTGGAACACTCAGATAAAACAAACAAAACATTGATTTAATTATATAAATAAAATGTAATGAAATGAATAAATGAGAATTGTATCTGTGTCGTTGATCTGTAATATTACAGTGTTACATTGATTTGTTTGTCCTTCTCGGACCATGCTCTATGCATTTCAGTGGTTTTGTGTTAGAAAAGAAAGCAACCAATCAGATCTTGTTCTGGGTCTCTGGGTAGAATATCCTTCAACCAAGGTATTCTACATCCTTGATCGAATGCCCTGGCCGTTGCACTGAATGAGAGCGTACGTTTGGATTGACAGTTTGATCAACCAATCAGATATTGATTTGTAGCCAATGGGCGTATTCTTTCAGAGTTACATTATAATGGTGGGGGGGGGGGTGTGTGTCTACAGAAGGTCCAGTTGTGATAGACACGGTTCGCCACTGCTTTCTTCCAATAAGGTTTGTTGAAATTGTGTTTTTTGTTCATTTAGAACATCCACCACATTGCGAACGTTAAAACTGCAAACATAATCCAGGAGAAAATATGATTTCCTTGTTGATTCTGAGAGTCAAAACTCTCAAATGACCCTTTAAATCTGATTCAATCAAAGCCGAACTAATACAAAAACCAGCTTGTGCGTGTTTTTATACTCACTTTGTTTCCCGTTAAAGTAACGTGCTGTGATTTACCTACATGCGCTCAGTTGCAGCCCAATCAACCCAACTTTTACAAGACTGCAGAAAACAAGTCAAGGTTTCACTTAATCCTGTTTAACAATAAATAATTAAGTGGCGTAAATTCTCCTGCAATTATCCCTGCAGAGTGTTGACAGTAGCTAACGAGGTTTATGGAAGGATGTGAGCACAGGCTTTTCAGAACCAGAAACTGTTTTATTGACAAAGTAAATTGCAAAAGTTCACTGTAGAAAATGTGAAATAAATTACAAGAAATACAGACAAAGGTTTATGTTACACAGCTCTTGCATAGGGGTCGTTTGGGACGCTGTTTGCATGGATATTTACCATTTATTTTTACAAGCAAATACAGCAAATCGCTTTGGCAAATACCATTTACCAAAGCAACAGAATTTAAACTTGACAGGAACAGGAGATAAACGTAATAAGAAATTAAGATTGCATCCTTCCAAAAAATCAATACACTTCAGTTCACGCGCCTAGATGTTTCGTAAAGAGAACGTTTGATAGTATTCTTGTTAATTGTTGGTATTTCTCCATATTTTGCCCGTTTGAGTTGCATTTCATACTGCATGTTCATGGAGTGATATAAACCAGGAAAAAGTCAAGTGGTCTTTTTATTCTGACACCTTTGTCAAAGCAATTCCTATCCATGACTCAATCGCTGACGGGTTGTCCAATGAGACGTTGATAAACTGTACAGTCTTCAACACAAGGACTAGAAATTGTATTACAGGCTTGTTTTGTTATTTCCTGTCAGATACATCATTACCCAGTTGTCCAAAGTAATCCTCTGAACATGCTCAAGTTGACCCCAAAGTTAAGGACGTACATACAGGTCTCCAACGATTCAACTTTAGGTTTGATTGAATGATTATGATGAATGATTTGATCTAAAGAAATGCCCCCGGTGTGTAAAGGCCTTGAGGAAGCAAAGAAATCAGCTAACAGACTTGAACTTATTCCTCCAACAGTCCATACCGTAAATGGACATCTGCTCCCCTCTTTGAGATGGTTCTTACGATGTAAACACAGGTCTTAAAGCGGAACACTCTTTAAACTTTAAACAGACAGACCACTTGGAAAAGTGAGCGTTCAAGACCAGACCTGGAAACAAGAGCCACCTGTAAAGAAACGGACCAGAAGAAGTTGGATGTCGTAAAACAGGAAACGAGGAGCATAACCTCTGAACAGACTAGTAATCCTCCGGGTCACAAGATGTACGGCTCAGTAGATACTGTCAGTATCAGTACCAAAACGATGCCGTTAGCATTCCTGCGGCTACGTATTTCTGCAGTTATGTAAGTGATCAGGAGGGAAGTCGGCGTGTTGTGAGGAAGGACATAATGAATGTTTGAGACGGTTAAAGACGGTGTTGTTTGGGTTGTGGAGTTTAAACAGCTGTTCTCCGGGCTGTCTGAAGTGAAGCCTGTTAGCTCGAGGATCAGAGACAGGAAGCAGGCCGGAGGGCCGAGGCTGCTCTCCTAATTACAACCACATGACCTCTGACCTGTCATCTGTCAGAGCCACACTGAGGGGTGGACTGACTTGAGAAAAACATGGGGATCAGGAAGAGACACAGGTAGGAGCAAACGAACGGAAAATAATGAGCTTCTGATAGCCAGAGTTGGCGTTGTGTGACGCTGAGGGGGGGGAGTCTGGTAGATACGTGAAGCGGTTGGTGGGGAACCGTGGGCTTCGGCTGTGCCGTGGGCTTTATTGTTATGATAATAACACTTTGAATCTTGAATCTTGAAATGCATAATGGTCCTGACCAAATTTGAAGTCGATCGGTTAAAGTTTGTTTTGTTACAGAGCCAGAAAAACACAATCAGCCAAAAACCATCAAACGTAAAATTCCCAAAATAGCCGACTTAGTGACACTATGTTTCACAATAAATCACAAAACCCAATTTTCCAGTTCTGACGGATGTGTGTGTGTGTGTGTGTGTGTGTGTGTGTGTGTGTGTGTGTGTGTGTGTGTGTGTGTGTGTGTGTGTGTGTGTGTGTGTGTGTGTGTGTGTGGGTGTGTGTGTGTGTGTGTGTGTGTGTGGGTGTGTGTGTGTGTGTGTGTGAGAGTGAGAGAGAGAGAGAGAGAGAGAGTAACTTTGAGGTCATCCAGAGTTTTATGTTGGCAGTCTTTTCCTCTTTCTCTCTTTACCTCTCAGTTGCGAGTAAGCCATGTGTTCTTGGCCCGGTCGATGGAGGTGAAGCTAGTCCCAAGGTTTATAAATAAACGGCTCAAGACAATTATAAATAGCACGAAACACAACTAAAGCATGATGTACAAGAAATGTACAAAAATACTCCGAGTTTTGTTGAGTTTAAAACGGCAACCCTGTGTCATCGTACTCCTTCCTATGAGATCACGTCTCATTGAGAACACGTTATTATTTTACAACTAAGTGCAGGACCTAGGACACACAACAAGCATAGCTAACTACACACACACACACACACACACACACACACACACACACACACACACACACACACACACACATACCATGTATACATCACTTCAGGGGACATTACATTGACTTACATGCATTTCCTGGAGACTTATCCTATAACCATAACCATAACCAACATGTGCCTTACCCTTACCCTAACCCTTACCCTAACCCTAACCCTTACCCTTAACCTAAACCTAACCCTAAACCTAAACCAAGTCTTCACCCTAAAATTAATGATTCCCCTTATGGGGACCTCCAATTTGTCCCCATAAGGGAGGCGAGTCCCCACACGGGACTGTGTAGACAGATTTAGGTCCCCACAAGTATAGTAATGCTAGGCCTCACACACACACAGACACACACACACACACACACACACATACACACACACACGCACACACACACACACACACACACACACACACACACACACACACAGACACACACACACACACACACACACACACACACGCACACACACACACACACACACACACACACACACACACACACACACACACACACGCACACACACACACATGATGACGTGATGAGCAGCCTTCTTGTAATAGCATACGGTAAAGACAACAATATGTTTGGTATCAAGTTGTTTTAAATGGTGCTTACATGTAGTAAGTATCATAAAACATGCATTCTGATTCAAACTTTCCATGATACAAAGTGTCTTATAACAGCAGCCACTTACAAATGCTTATATTAACTTAACCTCGTTAGCATCGTGTATTCTTTAACATATATATATATTTTTTAGATGGCTAGACATTATTGTTATGTCCCTAACCCTTTCACAGTTGAGTGTACTGATGTTATATTGCGGGGCTCTGACACAGTCGTAGTGTTTGTTGATGCTCACACATTCACAGCCTTATGAGATCACAACACTCAGAGAGGAAGCCTGGCAGCTGAAGCTCCACCAGATTAAAAACACCTCATTACCTTTTAGATCAAACCAAGAGAGCCGTTTTAAAGATGCAGGGATACTTGAGCGTGTCGTTGCAGGGTTTTATGATGGAGGTTGATCACACTTTACTGTTATTAGAGGACATCACAGTGCGTTACGAGGCCTGGAACTCCTATCTGTAAGGAATGCAAGGGCCATTTAGTACGTTATAGATACTGGCAATGGCAGATCTGAAATCTGTGTTTTTAAGTAACCAAAAGTGTTCATTTACTTTTTTTTACACAATGTTATATCATTTTGTAACTAGTTTACCCTAAAATGACACAAGCTATTTTGAGAATATGGCGTGTAATACATAGAAGTTGGATCATAATTTCACAAAATAGGTTTTCTGGTTTTCCCTCAGATGCCCTCCAGCTCTAACCTCACTTCTCTGTGATTTACAGAGTTTCATTATGGACAGTTTGTCCAGTTTTCAACCGTTTTAAGAAGTTTAATCAGGATAGCAACCAAAAACAAAAAAGTGCTGACTCATTTCAGGGTTTCAGGACTCATTCCTGCACTTATCCTATATGTTGTTTTAACAGTCAAATATGATCAAATCACTGCAATCAAAGTGTCTTATCCTCTCCAACCGACAGTGATGCCATCCTGTTACACTGCGTCCTTCCCTTTTTCCATTGCAGTGTCTCTCTGTCTTTCCCTCACTCGTCTCTGTTTCCCTTGTAAAAGCCTTTCTACCTCATCATTGTGTAATTGCTTTGAGTCGAGGGCTGCCAGAGTGCTGCTGGCAGTTAAATATGAGGGGGGGGCGTACCCACTGCCAGACACTGCTCCACGCTCTGTTGGCTTTATGTTATCTCTCAGCAAAGGTCATGAGTTGAGCAAAGACAAGCAAACCCAACGAGGGAAAATCTGGTCTGGATCCAGCGGAGCAGGCCGGTCGATAAAGGACGGACGGAGAGGGATGGCTCAGAACATGATTTAAACTTTAACGACAACATCCTCAGTCGACTCCTGTTCGGCTGCACAGAGGAAGCTGTTCGGTTCCTGTGTGAGGGATGGTAGATATTATATTCTGAGATCTGATGATGTCGGAGGGTCTTTCCCCCAAATAGGCTCTCTTTTACAGAGTGGTGCAGGAATACAAATAGAAATAAAATTTATTTATTATTATTTATTTTTTACATTTATTTAGATATATGGAAGTTACAAGACAAGTGCATTCACATACAGTGTCACAGATACTAAGGTATCTACTAAGGTGAATTTACAAGTAAAGACAAATAACAAATGACAAATGACAAAATATGCATGAGACAAAAAAACAAAAAACCGGTGTGTGTGTGTGTGTGTGTGTCTGTGTGTGTATGTGTATATGTGTCTGTGTGTGTGTGTGTGTGTGTGTGTGTGTGTGTGTGTGTGTGTGTGTGCGTGTGTGTGTATGTGTGTGTGTGTGTGTGTGTGTGTGTGTGTGTGTGTGTGTGTATGTGTGTGTGTGTGTGTGTGTGTGTGTGTGTGTGCATGCGTGTGTGTGTGTGTGTGTGTGTGTGTGTGTATGTATGTGTGTGTGTGTGTGTATATTTGTGTGTGTGTGTGTGTGTGTGTGTGCGTGCGTGTGTGCGTGCGTGCGTGTGTGTGTGTGCGTGCGTGTGTGTGTCTTTGTGTGTGTGTGTGTCCTGGGGGCGGGACATGTAAATAGTAGCAGGACCTTAAAGACCTTAAGAGACAACCTCATTTCTACCAACACAAGTAATACACGCCGTCCTCCGAGCCGATCACCTGGACGACTCTGTCTGCAGAGGAGGACAGAACAGGAGAGAGGACAGAGCGCTGATTGGTTGAAAGGTCAGCGGTAAAACACGTTCAAAGTCTAAATTATTTGACGATTGAGCGAAACACTCAGCGACGAATATGACCGGTGCGTGATGCTGAGGGTAGCACCTAGTCCATTGCCATCTGAATGCAGCTTTTAAAAAACTTGACTTAGGTGCAACTGGAATGCTTAGATTCTGTCTCAGAATCTAAGTATTTCATGTTCACTATTTGCTTGCAACTAATCAGGGAGAATATCAAAGTGCAGCCCCTGAATCAGGCGGTGTTCAATTCAGACTTTAGGATCAGGCACCGGAGGATTTTCACTAATAAACAAACTCCTCTTATCCCTCATAAAAGATAACTGAATTAATGTTGAACATAAGAACGATATGTGGAGGGTTAGTTGCCTGTCGACTTGTTGCTCCAAATAAACATGAAATCACAATAATGGATGAAAAGGCAAAGAAAGACCTGCTGAAACAGATTCAAGTTGGCAGCGTGGAAACTCTCACTGTCCTATCAAAACAAGAATGTTGCCGCGGACACAAGTCGAGGACGGCTAGTACTTTCTGAAGGTTGATATACAGGTGTTAGGAAAATATCACTCGACACCGGATTGAGAATCAATAATCAGGTCAACTTTATTCTTGCAAGAAGGAGCCGAGTCAAGTCACATACAAGGATATGGTTCAACTCACACACATGAGGTATGTTGCTCAAAGGAGCAGGAAGTAACATCAAGCGTATATAGTCTAAAGTGAGGAGGTAACAAACAAAGTCGTAAATCGCCTTGGCGTCAGCAGGTGTCGGGAAGGTGTCGGGACATCTCTGGAAAGGCACAAATTCCCATCACTCTAATGTTCCTCTTCCGAAGATGTGAGGAGACAAGAAATGCGTGTCCTCTCATTGGTATCAACAACATGAATTATGCCCTGGAGGCAGCTGCAAGGTCATACACAGTGCAAAGTCAAACACAGTAGCATGTCCATCAGGAAACTCATAGTTGTGAGAAAGCAACTTGTATTTTTCCCAGCAACAGGGGAGAGTGTTCAGGTTGTGCATAAAGACGGGTCATAGTCTCGGGGAATGCCCAGAATTCACCGGGCAGCAGTACAATATCTCTTTATCAAATCCTGTTTCAAACCGCTGTGAAACGAGGCCAAGGTTTGTTCCCCCGGCAGATGTACATCGAGGGAAAAACACCTCTTGGCTCTGGCTTATCTCAGATCTCTCAGAGGCTGATTCAGTCATTTTCTGAGCCAGAGAAGGCAGAGGAAAGGCGATCCTGGAGGATATGGATAAGGCTCCTGCTCTGGGTCTCTCTCCAGGCTACAGAACAACACACCGTCTCCTAAACACTCGCTTAGGTCAAACTGGTATCTCCTTGCACAGTGTGGTGTTGAGCTGAGAAACAGAGAACTGATTCCTGTAGCGATACATGAAGACTTCTACGTTGTGTGTGTTGCAGGTGTGTGCTGCAGAACAAATGACCAATGCTTGAACTTCTGAAGACATTTGTCAGACACCAGAAGACTTCTGTGGACAGGAGGGTCTTTCTTGGTTTCACCTCACATGCCCTCATGTCATTTGCATTCATTTCAAAGCCGTCTGTGTTCTTAAACCTGTGTGAACCTGCCACGTCTTTAACCCATGAAGTTGAAAGTTGGAAATTCCAGTTCTTGAAGTCATGTGATGATAGTCTTGTGTGAACTGCAGCTCATGTTCCTGTCTTCTTTGGTTTCTTTGACATCTGATTAGGTCAGAATGATCTCAGGTCTTTTTGCCTGGTTAGTGCAGTTTGTCTTTTAACAACCGAACTGAACGGTGGATCTCTGTTTCCATCTTTGTTGACTGAAAGCAAACGGACAAACCACAGGAGTTTATAATTGCAGATATGTGATTTTATCATGATTTCAAAAAATACTAGTATCAGGAAATGATGATATATTTGGGAGAGGGTTCAGCGAGACAGTTTTGGCTCCACAGAAGTGAGTCCTTGTACATTTTTAAGTAACGTGAGTCCATTAAGAAATGTGAGACAGCGACCCATGCGCATTTCCATCCATAGGAGCGTTTGTACAGCTTGTGTTTTATGCCTGTCTTGTAGTCTAATTATAATTAGAAATATAAAGCATTACATTATTGCAAAAACGTCTGTGCGTTCACTGGCATCTGAATCTGATGCGCTCACTATTTTAAATTGTTGGCCTTCATGTAGTTCATCATTCACTTTGGTATTTTATGGCTTTTCTTTTACTGTGAACTAACGTTATAAATATAGACCAGTGTTTCTCAAACTTTTTCATACCAAGGAGGAAAAAAACACTCGCGGACCACCTAACTCCATAAAATATCCCAAAACACATCGTTTTTCTAGAACAGATTACAAATCGCCTGCAAATGGTACAAACAAGTGGAAACATGTGTGATGAAGGTGTTGCGCTGGGCTATATCATGCAATCGAAAGTGAAACTTAAGCTCGCTCCATTGTGGAGATATTCCCGCGAGAGTGCGGAAAACCTTTATTTATTTATTTCAAATGTGAAATTTTACCAATATACCCACACTTTGAGAAGCACTGATATAGACGGATCATCCAAGCCAGGACAAGAACAGTGAAGGAAGAACTAATGTCTTCTGATTAACCAAAGAACATTAAATAAAGTTGAATTTACAATACCAAAAACATGGCTCTTAGGGAGGAGAGTGGAATAGTGGAGGGTGCTGCTGACAGAGTGTCAGAACGAAATGCAGTGACAGCAAAACGTCAAAGTGTCAGGCTATAATGGCCGTGCTGTACACTGGCATGCATAGGATTTGATGTTACAGCTAGTTATTGAGCCCTATATTGAAGTGGGGGGTTTCGTACCGTAATACACCTGCAGGTATTTCCAGAAAAATGCACGCAGGAATTATGAGAAACGACTTTCTGCAGGGCAAGGCAAATTAAATCAAAAGCTGCTTTTCCTGTACTTTATAGAGATGACCCCCCCCCCTACCGTACAGTAGGCAGCTCTTGTCCCTCCAGGCGACACAGCGAGCTGCAGCTGATGAAAGGCCTTCAGCTGCAGAGGAGAAGAAGGCCGTCATGTTCAGGCAATTTACAACCGTGACAGACATCCAGCAAACTGTCCCTCTCTGCTGATGCTCTGGGGGAGAAGGTGGTGATGGAAATGATGACGTGCAGCAGCTGAAAGAGAATAGAAAATGGGGGCAAAGCAATATCTCTCAGAAGGCCTTTAGAGTTTTTCGTTATGCAATATGGCTTTTTCACCACTTTGATACAACCACAGCACCTGACAGGAGGGGGGGGGGGGGGTGTCACTTCTAGTCGACTTCTTCCTCAATCCAGGAATCCCCTTGGTCTCATGTCTCTAAGGGAAAGTCATCTATCCTGAATGTACCTAAAGGAAGCAGACATGTAAGAAGAAGAGGGTGGATCTGATGTAAACGTAAAGCAACACTGACGTCAGTTTTGTGACAAATCAATACTGATGATTAGATGAGCTTCCCTGGTGATAGGCTGCAACAACAAAGGGACACCAGACGAGTTTAAAAGGAACAGTAAGCGTATTTATTTACAACAAAGCAAAACTTAAAGACGTATCAAGACGTGTTTTTAATATATGGAGATTCTCCTGCTGAACTAAACCTGTGAATATCATAAACGCTTTGTTTGACACAGAGATCTTTGTAGGACATAATCCAAAATCACAGGGAGAAATCCCATTGGCTCTTTGTGGAGGGAAGCCTTGTGGTCCTTACTTCCTAGAAAAATTCTTCACTCTATAATCCTACCACTAAAGGAGCGTATTGAGGTCACAGAGCCCTCGGAGGAACATTCATATTGTGATCAAATGAGAGACTTTTGAGCTTATCCAGATCCACTCTGACTCTGTCTGACCTCCAGAGTCTGACCTCCAGAGTCTGACCTCCAGAGTCTGACTTCCAGAGTCTGACCTCCAGAGTCTGACCTCCAGAGTCTGACCTCCAGAGTCTGACCTCAAGAGTCTGACCTCAAGAGTCTGACCTCCAGAGTCTGAGCTCAAGAGTCTGACCTCAAGAGTCTGACCTCCAGAGTCTGACCTACAGAGTCTGACTTCCAGAGTCTGACCTCCAGAGTCTGACCTCCAGAGTCTGACCTCCAGAGTCTGACCTCCAGAGTCTGACCTCCAGAGTCTGAGCTCAAGAGTCTGACCTCAAGAGTCTGACCTCCAGAGTCTGACCTACAGAGTCTGACCTCCAGAGTCTGACCTCCAGAGTCTGACCTCCAGAGTCTGACCTCAAGAGTCTGACCTCAAGAGTCTGACCTCCAGAGTCTGACCTCCAGAGACCTCAAGAGTCTGACCTCAAGAGTCTGACCTCCAGAGTCTGACCTCCAGAGTCTGACCTCCAGAGTCTGACCTCCAGAGTCTGACCTCCAGAGTCTGACCTCCAGAGTCTGCTCCATCTCCAGATAAACTCCACACAACAATGGTTGCATATGCAATAAACACACAAAGAACACACACGCACACCCACAGCCAGAAAGGTACTAATATAGACCTGCAAACACTTACACACACAAATGACGGGCTGGCCCAATTTCTTTTTGGTTGCAAATTACAGAATCGTTTGCCCTAGTTACTCTAACCCCACCCTGTGCTTTCCTGACACACACACACACTCTCACACACACACTCTCACACACACACACACACACACACACACACACACACACACACACACACACACACACACACACACACACACACACACACACACACACACACACACACACACACACACACACACACACACACACACACACACTCTCTCTCTCTCTCTCTCTCTCTCTCTCTCTCTCTCTCACACACACACACACACACACACACACACACACACACACACACACACACACACACACACACACACACACACACACACACACACACACACACCATGCTATACAGAAGCAACA
Organism: Pogonophryne albipinna; assembly: GCA_028583405.1. Classification (NCBI taxonomy): domain Eukaryota; kingdom Metazoa; phylum Chordata; class Actinopteri; order Perciformes; family Artedidraconidae; genus Pogonophryne; species Pogonophryne albipinna. The sequence goes on from JAPTMU010000203.1 coordinate 205,130, forward strand.
TCCCTGCGTTGGGCCCGGGGCCGTCTGTAATCAGCTTCCAGATCATCCTATCTGCAGGAGCCTCATAAGAGGTATTTTAAATAATTCATGCTGACACACACACACACACACACACAACCACACACACACACACACACACACACACACACACACACACACACACACACACGCACAGCTTGTGGCCTGATTTCACCTTCATCTTAGAGGCATTTCCGCTCAACATGAGGGTAAAGCTGAACTGTAAGAGAGGCCAACTGACTTGATTTATTCAGCAGCGTAGGGATGGTGAAGATCTGCTTAACGCTGCGTTCACTGTCCTGGGAGTTTAAGCTTTTCGTTTCGTCAGGATGTGAATCCATTCACAAGGCTTTGTGGGATTGACCCGCAGCGTGAGGAATGAGAGGAGATTAATCAAGGCGTAAACATCTTTCTTAGTGCACAGGCAAGAGTTCTTATCACGTCTTTCCTTCAAACTAGTGTTTATTTGACTGACTTTGTGTGTTTGTTTTTGCAGATTTGCAGAAAACTTGTCATGCAAATGATGGTCATCCTCACGTAGGGTATGAACTTGGGACGTTTTGAGTAAATATGTGTTTTATTCTATTCCCCTGTAGCGTCTCACTTTCTCGATCGTGTCTCATACTGTAATTATGCAGCGTGTTTGCTTTAATTACTACAAGAGTAAAGTGTATTTATCACTCAACAACTGTCCCGTTGGGTATATCATGATTAGCTTTGACTAATTAGTATGCAGTACACGGTAAATGAGAGTGCTGTTTTTCAATATACAGTTGCAAGAAAAAGTATGTGAACCCTTTGGAACGACCTGGATTTCTGCATAAGTTGTTCATAAAATGTGTTCAGGGGCCTCATTTATAAAGGGATATACGCTCAAAAGATGGCGTACGCCAGTTTCTACGCAATGTTTGCGATTTATAAAATACTAACTTGACGGGAAAACGTGCGGTCCTCCACGCAAACTCTAACCCATGCGTACGCACTAAGCACTAAAACGGGAGAGAGGAGAAACTGCGACACCGTTGGCAGAAGAAAGAATGGAGAGAAATATGTGGAAATAATATCATAAACAAAATGTTACCTCTCATTTATCATATATGAAGAATTCATTTTCAAACATTGATTAAACAAACGCCTGTTTGAGACTCCTCAGTGCACACACAAACATAACTTGGAGAAATAAATAAATACGGATATGTTATTTAAAACCACCTCCAATATGTTGTGTTAATGTTATGAAATGTTTTCTCATAAATGATGCAGTTTTGCATGTCTAGGTTGTACGAGCATGGTTTTATATACTACCATGTTTAAACATGTTTTATGCCGTTTGCTAAGACTTGATAAGTCGCTCGTAAAACACAGGAGGTCTGGAAACTAAGAACACCACATGTGGTAAATTGTACAGCTAATATAACACAACACATTAGTTGTATTTCGTCTAACTGGTGGATATAGAGTTGCTGCAGTGGAGACGCTGCGCACAGCTGATCGACAGCTGGGACACAAACCACCAAATACAAACACATAATTCAGATCCAGTCATCATGACTCCACTCCGGAGGGATTCCCCGATCATCTCTTACAGTCTCTCATCAAGGGGGTGTCTCCTGTCCCCGGTACAAACACACTGCCTGAGGAAGGCTATGTGTATTGTTTTTGTCATGAACCTTTTTCGGACCACTTATTTATTTATGTTGGTGACGATCCGACCTCCATGCTGCGACTCTGGTTCAAACTGCATCCACCAAACAATATGATTTATCTCCACCTCCCCAAAATAACCAGAATCTGACACGGTGTGAGACGTCTTTTTTAGCTGTTCTGTTGTCATTTCCTGCGATCTTCTTCATAAAGTCAGTCAGAATGAATGAATGGGCATTTCTTTGACTATTTATAGGCAAATATGGGCGTTACGTGAAGCCCGCAAAAGCTGCACCGCATTTCGAGTCGCTTGTGATTTATAAAGGAAACCGGCGTAGGAAGTGCCGTACGCACTTTCCTCGCCGGTACGCAATGTTTGGTGAATCGGAAAATGTCGGGAAATTTCTGTACCTATTTTTTGGATTTCTACTACGTAAGCAACCTTCCCACGTGAATCCTACGCACGGCGTTATAAATGAGGCCCCAGGTCTTCATCTAAGTCACAACAATAGACAAACACAGTCTGCTTAAACTAATACCACACAAACAATGATATGTTTTCATGTTTTTATTGAACACACCATGTAAACATTCACAGTGCAGGGTGGAAAAAGTATGTGAACCCCTAGGCTAAAGACTTCTTCAAGAGCTAATTGGAGTCAGGAGTCAGCCAACCTGGAGTCCAATCAATGAGACGAGATTGGAGGTGTTGGTTAAAGCTGCCCTGCCCGATAAAAAATACACACCAGTTTTGAATTTGCTATTCTTAAGAAGCATTGCCAGATGTGAACCATGCCTCGCACAAAAGAGCTCTCAGGAGACCTACGATTAAGAATTGTTGACTTGCATAAAGCTGGAAAGGGTTACAAAAGTATCTCTAAAAGCCTTGATGTTCATCAGTCCACGGTAAGACAAATGACGATGCTGACAACAACAACAACAACAACAACAATGGCGGACTGCCTAAAGTCGGTGCTCATCTTGCATTAAATCTTACAAAGCCACATAAACTACAGATACAATCGAACTCACTGCTCCACAGTTTGAGTTTGTCCTTCCTAGTAACCATGAACAATCTGCAATTCTCTGTTTATCTGTAAATGTTATTTGTATATAAAAGTATGTCTGTTCTCCTGTAGTGTTAGCATATATTCCTAACGCACTAACTGCAGTATTTTTGACTTGTTTTACAACATTTTAAACATCCACAATTGTTGTACTGTTATATTTGAGATCATATTTTTCATTTACATTTTTAGTAATTCTCTATTCCACTTTTTAAGAATGTTTCTAATAATGTCTGAACACACTGATGCTTCTTCTGTAACACAATCGTTTCCCAAATTGGGATTAATAAAGTATAAATCGATCAGAAATGTAAGCACAACTCCTCCAGCGTTATACTTCTCTGCAGAGTGTCGTGGTTCATTGTTTGTCTTTATGCTTCAGACCGTTGCTGACCGCTGGAGTGGAGCGATAACAGATTGAAAGATAAAACCCACCTTTTCAATGTGTTTAATTGTGTTGTTGGAGGAACCTGAGACTTAAGATTTGTATTACACATCTACACTGTAACTACTGTGCATATGATAAAACCTTTGAATCTTGAATCACTGTAACACTAGCAACGTCTCCTGATGCATATTTCCCCTTAAGTTTCCCCTTAACCCTAACCAAGTGAAACCCTAACCCTAACGTGAATGAAAACTCTTTCAGGTTCAATTGACCCTAACGTTGCCTGACTTCATGTACTGTGTGTGTGGTTATATATATGTGCGTTATCGCATTCTAGTCACTCTGCAATGTGAGCGCTTGTTACAACTTTCTTCTCTTCGACGTACTCGCCATGAACTGTTATTGCTCAGGTTAACCCTTTATAGGGCACTATCAGGTTAACCCTAACCCGTTTCAGGCCTCTGCTGATTGGTCAAATTCCCCGATGGCGCGCTCTGTGGCGTAGAGTCATCTTCGCTGATTGGCTGGGAGAAAACCACATGCTTCTCGACCTCACTGAGTCGCGGGGGGGAACGCCATGTTTGGGTAACCCTAACCCTAATATGGTTCCCCGCCCAATAAAGGGTTGGTTTGTCTCTGATGGATCTTGTTCTTGGTTCCCAGTAGTTTTTTGGTTCCATATTTAGACCAGTTTTCGCTGCGGTGGAAACAAGAAAGACCGGTTGGCCATTGGGCAGCGACCCCAAACCGACCCTGGGGTATAAGACATTCATACCCCTGTTTATTACAGATTCCCATTGTAAGATGTCAGACGGATGTTCCTCTGTGCTCTCTCTGACAGCTCGTCCTCCGTCCTGCTGTTTCTCTGCTGGAGCCATTCCCTCCTCCTTTAATATCATTTTGCACCACAGGTCATTTCAGTTTCTATCTGTGTTCCTCATACGTCGCTTACTTACTGTAATCCTCGAGAAGAAGCTTTTTAATTGAATGGTCATTAGCTGCTGAGATAGTGACGTGTGCCTTCAGCAGTTAGGAAACACACAAAGAGGACCTTACAAGGTGATGAGATCACCTCAACTGATCGGTGCTGACGTGAAGCCAATGCAGTGTTTTTGGGATATACCTGAAGAGAGCGTCTTAACTACGCTGATGTACGGTCTGTTTTCTCCCTGACTGACCGATTGTCCGTCCTTTCCCTATGGTTTCTGTATCAACCTCTGTAAACCATGCCTCCATTTTAACAATGTACTTCTGTATCTTTCTGCTTTTATTAGAACGTGCTCCATGCAAAAGTGGTTCCCTGTATCTCTGCACCGTGCATACCTTCTGTCTGTGCGGTGCATGCAGCAGTTTGCATTAACTCGAGTGAATATAGACATTCAAAGTACTTTAGTTTACGCCTCATTGTCTCCACTTTGAACTCAACAGCAGAGCATTCCTGGGTGTGTGTGACCGGTCCTCTGTGGCTGACCTGGCTCTTAACACTGGACATTAACTGGATGTTCAGACATAAAGTCGCCCCGCCCTCCTCCTGCTGAGTGGACTCAATAAACACTTTTATGTGTCCAGATTTATCTCCTGGAGATGGAGTTCTGCAGATAAGTTTGTCGACATTTAGGGGTACTATATGTGTGTTTTATTTTATTTTGTTTGAAAGTCATAGCCAGAGAATTACTGTATGTTCCTTGTGGTTTTGGAGCTGGTTCCCATAGACTAGTAGGAAGTGGTTACATTAACGTTTCTATGTTTTACTACAGCTTGTAAACCTTGAGTTAACTCGTGTTTAGAGGGTGACCCTAGATTTATTTGAGACACTCATGCCCCTTTCACACCAACGAGTTTTCAGCTCCGGCTCGGAGCTGGAGCCTGAAAAGAGACGGTTTTTCCTGTTCACACCGCAGCGGCGCCGCCTCTTAGCTCCGGAATCCGGTTCACTTCCAGCTCCAAAAAATTGTCGGTCTAGAGGCAAGAGCTTCGGAGCTAAGAGGTGGCGTCGCTTACGACTCTCTTACGTCGAGGCGTGCAGGAAACTAAACCCACCTCCCCTGAACATGGGTCGACTGTCATGCCTGCCTACAAGCAGTAGTGCTTATAAACACACTTTATAAAGTCAGGCAACACTAACCAGGCTGCGTGTGATTCTGTTTATTTGTACCTTACTTTGACCATCCGTTCACTGTTATTGATCATTGTGGAGAGAGGCAGACGTTTTGTATTATAGCAGCTATCGGATGGAATCAATACATGGGCTGCACAGGTTGTCGTGTCCGTCTATCACAAGTAGAATCATAATAAAAATACGCCGGTAAAATGTGCCTGTAGAAAACGGTTTATGCCACAATAGGATAGCAATAGCAAGTAGTCAGTTTAGCTTCGGTTGCTATGCTAACATCACCCATTTTATACCAGAGAAACTTTCATAACAGCGTTGTGATGCCAAACAGCGTCAATTCAGACTGACACACATTCACTTAAGGGGAACTGGGGATATGTATCAGCTGCTTGTGTGAGTCGGACAGTGAATACTTTAGAGCGGCCGCTGCAGTGTGAGCTAACCGGGGGCTAACGGGAGAATAAACTCCTGTGGAAGAGCAGCCAACACTGCAGCGGTCGGTAAATGCCGCAGAAACACATTGATAAACAATGAACCACGGCACTCTGGAGAAAAAGCATAAGGTTGGAGAAGTCGTTATTTAATTTAATCTGGCTTCGTGTGATTAAAAGCAACACGATCATCGACCCGACGCAGTTCCCCGTTGTGTTGTGAGCGCCGTAACGCCGTTGACGGTGACGTCATGACGCAGCAGCGGCAGCTCTGGGCGGTGTGAACAGAGCGGGAGCAGAAAAAGGAAACCGGAGCTGAACCAGAAAAGCTCCCGCTCGGAGATAGAAAGGGAAAAGCACTGGTGTGAAAGCCGCATTTGAGCAATAGGCTCGTAAGACCACGAGATGTGCGTTTTATCTTGGTTGCACAATCGAATTGTAAACAAGATATTGTTAGGCAACCAAAATGTTACAATAAACTTTCATGAAGCAAAAACACAACCTATGAAAGGGTTAAAGCTGTAGGACAAAAAGGTGGTAGGGACCTGTCAATCACAGGTAGCCCCGCCCTCAAGCATACTCTGCTTTAGGGTCTATTTTATGAGACTATAATTTACTAAGTGTACATCATGCTGTGTTGAAGAAGATTTGTAAATACAGATGGAGACCATAAACCCATCAGAAATGTTTTAACTGAGGTAATAAATCAGAGAGAAGTAGCAACATTTCCTCATAGACTTCTATACAATCTCCCTCCAGTCGCCCCCTGCTGGATGTTAGAGAGAATGCAGCTTAAAGACACTTACCAGTAGTCATTTCTCACAATTTTCTATGAGTTTAGGAAGGTTTAGTCATGTTTCAGATATATCTCTGGAGGCTATCACAGTTTTACAACCCTTTGTAATATCAGTGATTAGAAGTCAGGCTGGATTACCAGAGAGGGCAAAAGTACACACGTCCTTTACTGAAGTAGAAGTACAGATACTCGTGTTTAAAAATACTCTGGTGAAAGTAGAAGTACTGACTAAACTTCTTTACTCAAGTGAAAGTAAAGAGGCTTTGAAATGTACTTCAGTAAAAAGTACCCATAACTAGCAGCTGTTTTAAAGAGTACCTGACCTCCCTTTATATTAATAGAACTATAATGTCATTGTTAGCTAATGAATGTTTCCATGCTGAACAACGGCAACATGACAACGTTTCCATTGGTCCCTCTTCTTTAGAGAAGACCAGGAAATGATGGATACACGGATCGTGTTCAAATCAATAGGCACGCAATGACTCTAAAGAATAATGATCACGCCACCAAACACACATTCAGACTAAAGGAACCAGCTGTTTGGAAAATGAGAGAAGTAGAAAGTACAGGTATTTGAGTTCAACATGTAAGAAGTAGAAACTTCAGGTATTTGAGTTCAACATGTAAGAAGTAGAAAGTACAGGTATTTGAGTTCAACATGTAAGAAGTAGAAACTTCAGGTATTTGAGTTCAACATGTAAGAAGTAGAAAGTACAGGTATTTGGGTTCAACATGTAAGAAGTAGAAAGTACAGGTATTTGGGTTCAAGATGTAAGAAGTAGAAAGTACAGGTATTTGTGTTCAACATGTAAGAAGTAGAAAGTACAGGTATTTGAGTTCAACATGTAAGAAGTAGAAAGTACAGGTATTTGGGTTCAACATGTAAGAAGTAGAAAGTACAGGTATTTGGGTTCAACATGTAAGAAGTAGAAAGTACAGGTATTTGAGTTCAACATGTGAGAAGTAGAAAGTACAGGTATTTGAGTTCAACATGTAAGAAGTAGAAAGTACAGGTATTTGTGTTCAACATGTAAGAAGTAGAAAGTACAGGTATTTGTGTTCAACATGTAAGAAGTAGAAAGTACAGGTATTTGAGTTCAACATGTAAGAAGTAGAAAGTACAGGTATTTGAGTTCAACATGTAAGAAGTAGAAAGTACAGGTATTTGTGTTCAACATGTAAGAAGTAGAAAGTACAGGTATTTGAGTTCAACATGTAAGAAGTAGAAAGTACAGGTATTTGAGTTCAACATGTAAGAAGTAGAAAGTACAGGTATTTGGGTTCAAAGTGTAAGAAGTAGAAAGTACAGGTATTTGGGTTCAATATGTAAGAAGTAGAAAGTACAGGTATTTGTGTTCAACATGTAAGAAGTAGAAAGTACAGGTATTTGAGTTCAACATGTAAGAAGTAGAAAGTACAGGTATTTGTGTTCAACATGTAAGAAGTAGAAAGTACAGGTATTTGAGTTCAACATGTAAGAAGTAGAAAGTACAGGTATTTGTGTTCAAAGTGTAAGAAGTAGAAAGTACAGGTATTTGTGTTCAAAATGTAAGAAGTAGAAAGTACAGGTATTTGAGTTCAACATGTAAGAAGTAGAAAGTACAGGTATTTGTGTTCAACATGTCAGAAGTAGAAAGTTCAGGTATTTGTGTTCAACATGTAAGAAGTAGAAAGTACAGGTATTTGTGTTCAACATGTAAGAAGTAGAAAGTACAGGTATTTGAGTTCAACATGTAAGAAGTAGAAAGTACAGGTATTTGGGTTCAACATGTAAGAAGTAGAAAGTACAGGTATTTGTGTTCAACATGTAAGAAGTAGAAAGTACAGGTATTTGTGTTCAACATGTAAGAAGTAGAAAGTACAGGTATTTGAGTTCAACATGTAAGAAGTAGAAAGTACAGGTATTTGTGTTCAACATGTAAGAAGTAGAAAGTACAGGTATTTGTGTTCAACATGTAAGAAGTAGAAAGTACAGGTATTTGGGTTCAACATGTGAGAAGTAGAAAGTACAGGTATTTGTGTTCAAAGTGTAAGAAGTAGAAAGTACAGGTATTTGTGTTCAAAGTGTAAAAAGTAGAAAGTACAGGTATTTGTGTTCAAAATGTAAGAAGTAGAAAGTACAGGTATTTGAGTTCAACATGTAAGAAGTAGAAAGTACAGGTATTTGTGTTCAACATGTCAGAAGTAGAAAGTTCAGGTATTTGAGTTCAACATGTAAGAAGTAGAAAGTACAGGTATTTGTGTTCAACATGTAAGAAGTAGAAAGTACAGGTATTTGAGTTCAACATGTAAGAAGTAGAAAGTACAGGTATTTGAGTTCAACATGTAAGAAGTAGAAAGTACAGGTATTTGGGTTCAAAGTGTAAGAAGTAGAAAGTACAGGTATTTGGGTTCAATATGTAAGAAGTAGAAAGTACAGGTATTTGTGTTCAACATGTAAGAAGTAGAAAGTACAGGTATTTGAGTTCAACATGTAAGAAGTAGAAAGTACAGGTATTTGTGTTCAACATGTAAGAAGTAGAAAGTACAGGTATTTGAGTTCAACATGTAAGAAGTAGAAAGTACAGGTATTTGTGTTCAAAGTGTAAGAAGTAGAAAGTACAGGTATTTGTGTTCAAAATGTAAGAAGTAGAAAGTACAGGTATTTGAGTTCAACATGTAAGAAGTAGAAAGTACAGGTATTTGTGTTCAACATGTCAGAAGTAGAAAGTTCAGGTATTTGTGTTCAACATGTAAGAAGTAGAAAGTACAGGTATTTGTGTTCAACATGTAAGAAGTAGAAAGTACAGGTATTTGAGTTCAACATGTAAGAAGTAGAAAGTACAGGTATTTGGGTTCAACATGTAAGAAGTAGAAAGTACAGGTATTTGTGTTCAACATGTAAGAAGTAGAAAGTACAGGTATTTGTGTTCAACATGTAAGAAGTAGAAAGTACAGGTATTTGAGTTCAACATGTAAGAAGTAGAAAGTACAGGTATTTGTGTTCAACATGTAAGAAGTAGAAAGTACAGGTATTTGTGTTCAACATGTAAGAAGTAGAAAGTACAGGTATTTGTGTTCAACATGTAAGAAGTAGAAAGTACAGGTATTTGAGTTCAACATGTAAGAAGTAGAAAGTACAGGTATTTGTGTTCAACATGTAAGAAGTAGAAAGTACAGGTATTTGTGTTCAACATGTAAGAAGTAGAAAGTACAGGTATTTGGGTTCAACATGTGAGAAGTAGAAAGTACAGGTATTTGTGTTCAAAGTGTAAGAAGTAGAAAGTACAGGTATTTGTGTTCAAAGTGTAAAAAGTAGAAAGTACAGGTATTTGTGTTCAAAATGTAAGAAGTAGAAAGTACAGGTATTTGAGTTCAACATGTAAGAAGTAGAAAGTACAGGTATTTGTGTTCAACATGTCAGAAGTAGAAAGTTCAGGTATTTGTGTTCAACATGTAAGAAGTAGAAAGTACAGGTATTTGTGTTCAACATGTAAGAAGTAGAAAGTACAGGTATTTGAGTTCAACATGTAAGAAGTAGAAAGTACAGGTATTTGGGTTCAACATGTAAGAAGTAGAAAGTACAGGTATTTGTGTTCAACATGTAAGAAGTAGAAAGTACAGGTATTTGTGTTCAACATGTAAGAAGTAGAAAGTACAGGTATTTGTGTTCAACATGTAAGAAGTAGAAAGTACAGGTATTTGTGTTCAACATGTAAGAAGTAGAAAGTACAGGTATTTGAGTTCAACATGTAAGAAGTAGAAAGTACAGGTATTTGTGTTCAACATGTAAGAAGTAGAAAGTACAGGTATTTGAGTTCAACATGTAAGAAGTAGAAAGTACAGGTATTTGAGTTCAACATGTAAGAAGTAGAAAGTACAGGTATTTGTGTTCAACATGTAAGAAGTAGAAAGTACAGGTATTTGTGTTCAACATGTAAGAAGTAGAAAGTACAGGTATTTGAGTTCAACATGTAAGAAGTAGAAAGTACAGGTATTTGAGTTCAACATGTAAGAAGTAGAAAGTACAGGTATTTGTGTTCAACATGTAAGAAGTAGAAAGTACAGGTATTTGTGTTCAACATGTAAGAAGTAGAAAGTACAGGTATTTGTGTTCAACATGTAAGAAGTAGAAAGTACAGGTATTTGAGTTCAACATGTAAGAAGTAGAAAGTACAGGTATTTGTGTTCAACATGTAAGAAGTAGAAAGTACAGGTATTTGGGTTCAACATGTGAGAAGTAGAAAGTACAGGTATTTGGGTTCAACATGTGAGAAGTAGAAAGTACAGGTATTTGGGTTCAACATGTAAGAAGTAGAAAGTACAGGTATTTGTGTTCAACATGTAAGAAGTAGAAAGTACAGGTATTTGAGTTCAACATGTAAGAAGTAGAAAGTACAGGTATTTGTGTTCAACATGTAAGAAGTAGAAAGTACAGGTATTTGTGTTCAACATGTAAGAAGTAGAAAGTACAGGTATTTGAGTTCAACATGTAAGAAGTAGAAAGTACAGGTATTTGGGTTCAACATGTGAGAAGTAGAAAGTACAGGTATTTGGGTTCAACATGTGAGAAGTAGAAAGTACAGGTATTTGTGTTCAACATGTAAGAAGTCAAAGTGGTCAGAAAAATAAGTAGTGGAGTAAAGTACTGATACCAGAACAGAACTTAAGTACAGTAACAAAGTATTTGTACTCCACTACTTCCCACCCTGAGGACCCCTCACCCCGGGTCACTTCATTTCTACTAGTTCCGGTGAGTTTTGGGGGAGTTTGCTCCACCTTAAAGGAGCAGTGTGAGCCCTCTGATCAGGCGTTTCCCATCATGCCCTGGGTGCTGTAGTTGTTGGAGAGCTAAATGCTACAGCTGCTTTCATCTCTTCATGTTATCGGTACACACAGCGATACTCTGCAGGCAGGACTCACCTTTAATGTCTCAAACACTTCCGTATACTTGGGCTGTATCACCTGTGCAATAATTCGCCTGTGAAATGCTCACAGGTTTATAACCGTATAATGTTGTCTATTCTGGATGATTTGATCGCACCTTCAAACTCTTCTCGTTGTACAATGACAATAAATGCATCTAATCCAATGTAACACTGCACATGTAGAGCCAGGGCCGCCCCTGGAAAGTAAAACTATACTTACCTTCAAAACCTCTCTTAAAGAGCACCTTCGGGGGAGAGCATTGCAAAACTGGCCCCGGTAATGGTACAAATCTCAACCTGTCGTACAATGGGCAGCTTCCCCCCCCCCCATCTATGTATATACTCTCATTTTAGACTCTGTTACTAACTGTATATCTGTAGACTTGGTATGTCTTAAATGTCCGGTTAGGATGTATTAGAACGAAATCGAAAATGAAAATTGTAAATAAGCCATCTGTATGTCAAATATGTCTTATATGTCTTAAATGATATGATGAATTGGAAATGGGGGACCCTCATGTAAACCAGACGAAAGTCTTTCTCTGGTCTGCATCCCCTAAGCAATTGTATGTTTTGAGCTGTACTGTACTGTACCCAATATACAAGCTGTTAATAAACTTTTCAATCAATCAATCAAACCCTCCCTACAGGCCAATCACGCAGGCTGCATGGGGCCCCGCCCAGAGGGCCTCAGCTGCTGTGCGCAGTTCTCCGCTCAGTTCTCCGCGCACCCCCCGCGAGAGTGAGAGGTGACAAGGGGAGCACGTCTGTAACGACAATGAATCGACATCTGACCAATCACGGCTTTGATACGGCCACTAGTGCAGGTGAAGAGATGTCGGTGAAAAGACAGTTTCAGTCCGTCGCAAGCAAGAGGGGAAAAAAACAAAACATGAAGAAACTAGAACATCACTCGAAGGTGGGTTATTGTATGAGTCAAATGTACAACTTGCGAATGTTGTATAAGTCAAATTGCCAATTGCCATATTATTAAACCATCAGCTGCAATTCACGACATGAAGAAGGCAGTCTCTGCAGAGCATACAGGCTAATGGAGATGCAGTTATTTCCAGCATTCTTTATTTACCATTCATTCAAGTATGTCATGCCTCTTATCTGCTAACGTACAGGAGGAAGATACACTGTCTGTCTAGTTGGCTTACATAACAGTTAAAGTTTACAGCCTAAAAGACATGGAGCATTTTTTCCCCTTTTATTCATTTTTATGTCAATTTGCACATTTCATGGTGATGCTCAGCCTCTCCCCTTAACTCCTAACAGTCATCATCATGTCAACCACAACACAGAGAAACACTGATAGCAATGTGTGTGTAGTTGTTGATACATTGCTGACAGAGGAAACTAGAATACAGATTCAAGAAATATCAGTTTTTGTGCATGTCATAAGCATGTTTTGTCTTGACTATAATACAACTTTATTATAATAAAATAATATAGTATTTATATTATTGAATTGATTATTATTATTATTATTAGTAGTAGAAGGAGTTTATTTGCATTAATTATATTTTAATCTTTTTGAGGCTAGTATTTGGCAGGAAATGCAGACGTACCTGTAAACGCATACTGAACGACATACATGCACATTTACCATTTACCTCACTGTATAAAAAGTAACTGTTGATAATAATAATAAACAGGAATTATATTTGCAAAGTACTTTGTTTCCAAAAAAAACGTTTTCACTCCTGTCGGTTGGGGGGGGGGGGCCTCATCTCACAATGTTGCTTGGGGCCCCAAGTTGGCCAGGGGCGGCCCTGTGTAGAGCAATCAGCTGCTGTTCATCATTCAATTTATAAAAATGGTCAATACTGGTCTAAAGTGTATTCATATGTATTACACTGTGTATATGTGTTCTACCTCTCTATACAGCGTTTAATATGTATAGTGTTTATACCTATAAATAGTGATTTTAATGTATATATGTTACCCTTTTGTATCTGTCACATGTATATACTTATAGTATTTGTATGTATTTCACTGCTCTTTACTGCTTCTCTTAACTTAAAGATGGTCAATGCATTTCTTTGTCCCAGTATATGACAATGAAGTACACACATGTTTACATATGCATTGTTGTTATATAATGTAGTACAATATGCACATTTCTTTTCTTTATATGAAGACATGTTGTTTGTATTTGTATTGCCCATTTTTACTTTAACTTCTCTTGTTTGTATAAAAAGTTTTAATACATATTTTTACCAAACTATTTATTTTTACAATAATATTTTCATTGTATTTTTTCGCAGATATTTACTTTAAAATGTTTGTTTTTTTAATATGTTGTGCTATTTATGTTTGGAGAGGTTGCTTAATTGTGCAGTTTTTGAATCAGGGTCTCCAACCTTTCTTCATCTGAGAGCTACTTTGAAAAAAAGAAAGTGGCCAAGAGCTACTTGCATCACATCGCTGACATGTATCCACAGAGCCCTCATCAGTTGAATGAAGCTATACTTTGGTACACGTGTGAGACCTAAAGCTTATCACAAATCCTAACTTCACATCAAGGTCCAAGGAAACGAACATTTCTCACATGGCCCACATAGTGAATACATCACTGAAACTGTATGCACGTCATAGTGTTTAAACTTTAAAGAACCTGTAAACACTTTGACGTGCATACATGCTAATTCAGATTTTGTCATTTAAATGTGTAAACTCAGCATTCAGTGTAATAACCTGCTTCCTGTAAAGAGAAGTCTGCCGTTCATGATGAATGCAAAGTGTGCATCCTAATGAGCTGTAATGATGCAGTGCTGCCCTCTAGTGACAGGAGGGGGGGGGGAGTGGATGATGCAAATCACCGTAATGCACTCACACATCTGCACACACACGTTCACACACTCACAAAACAGCAGTTAGAGAGTTAAAATGTTAAAATTAATTTATTATATGTCCTTGTCATAGAACTCATTACTTGTGTTCATGGTTAACATACAGCCATTCATATAGAGAACAAAGAGTCTTTTATCCATCTGTTTCAATTCACTTAGAAATGTACACTCTTCTTTGTGACCCCGCAGAGGAGAAAAATATCCTTTCTTCAAAAGTTTCTTCTTCTCATTTGTGTTTTTTAACCCCCCCCCCCCTCGAGGGGAAGTGTCCTCCTCCTCTTCCTCCTCCTCTTCCTCCCTCTGCATCGTGATGAATGGACGCAGAGCGAGGGAACATCTGAACACACTGGCACAATGATGAAGGGCTGAAAAACCTCTCTCTCTTCTGTCTCACGCACGCACGCACGCACGCACGCGCACACACACACACACACACACACACACACACACACACACACACACACACACACACACACACACACACACACACACACACACACACACACACACACACACACACACACATTCAGAAAGCTACAACACATACACTCTCTCTCTCTCTCTCTCTCTCGCACAATTACAGAGACTCATTTCAAAATAATCAATGAAGAAACAAAACCAAGCCCCAAAAATGATATAACAAATAAAACGATGCGACCATATACAATCATTATCAGTGCATGGGGACAGAGGGAGGGGTACAGGGTGTGTTGTTGTATGATTTCATAAATATGCAATAGGGTGCGCTCATGTGTAGCCATTGTATGAACATAGAAAATAACTCCTTGTTTTTCACATGTTTGAATTGCTTGTTTGTGGGTTCACAGGCGGTGGACCAAGAGCAGCTAGAGAGGTGCAGGAATGAGTCTTAAAACCCGGGAATGAGTCAGCATTTTAGCGCTTCCTTTCCCCTTGTCTGGAGGTCAATGGTTTACTGAATGTGTGTTTGGTTGTTAGGCTGAACTCAGGTCTGTGGTTAACACAAACTGGAGAGATTTTAACGTTTAGTTCGGACGTTAGCCGCCTTTAGCTTAGCGGTGGTGACGTGAAGTCATGTGACCGTGCTGTAGTTCCTTTAGAGCCCAACATTAGCCACCTTTAGCTTAGCGGTGGTGACGTGAAGTCATGTGACCGTGCTGTAGTTCCTTTATAAACGTTAGCTTGTTACTTCAGAAATCATCACGTGGTGTTAATGTGTGGAGATTATCCTGCTGAACTAAACGTGAAAAATCATAAATGTTTGTTTGACACAGAGATTATTTTCTGCCATAATCCAAAATCACATGGAGAAATCCCATTGGACCAGGGAGATGCTGCCTTCAGGGACCAACACAGGAATACGTCATCCCTGCACCTCTCATTAGCAGGCATATAATCACTCCAATATCAAGTAAACCTGCTCGCTTTCTCAATGATTTTGTCCAGCCCTCTCACATTGTAAACCCTTTTTTTTAATTATTATTAATAACACAACAAAGTCTGTCACAGAGTGGACGGCTAAATCTGGCAACATGGCACCAGGGTGAGGAGGATTAGATGGATTTGGACCTGGCAACCGGCCCTTGTTGGTTAATTGGCTGCAGACAGCGCTCTGCCTCGGGGACGGCCAGTCATCTGCCAAGGCCATATTGTTGGTGTGTGTGTGTGTGTGTGTGTGTGTGTGTGTGTGTGTGTGTGTGTGTGTGTGTGTGTGTGTGTGTGTGTGTGTGTGTGTGTGTGTGTGTGTGTGTGTGTGTGTGTGTGTGTGTGTGTGTGTGTGTGTGCGTGTGTGTGTGTGTGCGTGTGTCCAAGCAACATGGCGTCTGTTATTGGTCAGTCTGTTGTCTTTAGTCAAGGACAAGATGGACGGAAGGAATGTGATATGTGAGAGGACAGTGTGTGTGTGTGTGTGTGTGTGTGTGTGTGTGTGTGTGTGTGTGTGTGTGTGTGTGTGTGTGTGTGTGTGTGTGTGTGTGTGTGTGTGTAGACAACACTCCAATAAGCAGCAGCAAATACCCAGACAGTCACACAGAATTAATTCCTTTTTTTAGTTTTCTCGTCACTACTTCTGTAATCAATCTTCATGGAATAACCCTATGTTTCTAAGTAGCTTGTGTCTTACTGTTAATTTAAATGTTATTTATGATGCAATTTAGACCTCAAAGTCTGTTAAATCTGAGGTCTCTGCACTATTTTCTTCTGTTCTCCAGACTTCCTGATGCTGCTTATTGAAGCCGATCCACAACAACACAAATCAATAATAATGAAACCTGCATTAATAAGCATAACAAATCATAACCCTGTTTAACATACAATACACTGCCTGACTAACCAACTCAGATCAATCCCACACACATATTCAAATAAAACACATCTCTCCAATAAGGTGCAATTCATAGTTTACAAGCATTTTCTGCATTTCATTTCATGCAACTCAAATAAAAAGCTTTGAAAAACAGACGATCTCTTTTCTTTTTTTGACATCGTTGTCTGTTTGGAGGACAAATAAACAGTGAGGACATCAGTGATAAAAGCGTGAACCCAGCACCGTCAGACATTAAATGGACGTTTTATTTTTCTGCAGGGGTCGGAGCTCCGGCCAAAACCGGTTCTGAGCGGCTGAGCGACGATAAAAAAAAAATGTTGGGTCACACAATGGCGAGCCTTTATAGCGAGGACACAAACGAGCGATACAGTAGTCTGACTGTTTCACGGCTACTATCCCACCACACACACAGAGGCTGTACTGTGTGTGTGTGTGTGTGTGTGTGTGTGTGTGTGTGTGTGCCTGTTATCTGCATATGAAAATGAACAAAACCCTCATGAGAAAAATATTCAAATAAAAAAATAAAACTTCAAGTGGTGTTTACACGTTGTTAAAGTCACATGATGTCAGTAAACACAACACTTACAAACACACATGGAAGCCAAGGAGGTAAAAAAGATCCGTGAGGTGGAGTCTATTCTAGTAGTAGAGTGGGACAGTGCTTATGAGCTCACACACACTTCATCCACACACACACACACACACACACACACACACACACACACACACACACACACACACACACACACACACACACACACACACACACACACACACACACACACACACACACACACACACACACACACACACACACACACACACACACACACACACACACACACACACACCGCCTTAAAAAGACATTAAATATCAAGCTGCCAAGTGGATAAAGTTACCCCCCCAATAAAAGAACGTTAAATAGAAAAACAGAGGAACCAGATTTAAAAAAAAAAATTCTCTCTGTTGCCACCAAAAAACTAAAAGTACAGAAACAGATTCACAAAAGTGCAAAACAAAAAGAAAACTGTCGAGACGATAAATGTGGGAATCTCCTGTTCCTGATTCTCTCTCTCTCTCTCTCTCTCTCTCTCTCTCTCTCTCTCTCAGGTTAAGGTCGACCCTCTAATTGACGCCATGTTTCTCAGGACTGCAGGTAGGGTTACACAGCGGACCACACACACGGGGGGGAAATAACTAAGTGCATTTACTCAAGTTCTTAAGTACACATTTGAGGAACCTTGCCCAATTATTTCCATCTTATACTAGGCCTACTGTCTAGTACATTTTGGAGGCCACTTTTTACGGATGTATTTACTAGTTACTCATCAAAATCAGATTTTTGCACACAATACTTAAGATCTAGTGTTTTAAATGTGATGATTTGTCATGGATTAAACCATCCAACATTGTGTTTAAGTAACTATACCATACGTGGGTTGACAGAAAATGAATTGGCTTCTTAAATAAGAAGATCTGAAATAATTGAAAATGTTTTATCATTTATTGAGTTTTTTTTACTCTTAATACTTTAAGTACCTTTTCCTAATCGTACTTCAATGCTTTTGTTGCAATACTTTTACTGGAAATTGAGTATTTCTACAGTGTAGTATTAGTAATAAAGAATACTTGTTCCACCACTGCACACACAACATAAGGAATAAACAGTACAAGGAATAGTTTGTGGACGCCTGAAATACAGCTACGCTTTTGGAACGGCTTTATGTGAGATATTGAGTCTAACGTTCACTCATTTTCTCTCCACGTGTTGCGGTCGGTGGTCTCTGCAGGCCAGTCTCAAGCTTACACACTTCAAACTATTTCTCTCTGGGTCTTTCTTTAGCCACAGGGGCATCGTCAGGCTGAAACAGGAAGAGACCTTCCCCAAACCTTTGCCGCAAAGTACTCTGTAAGTCCTTGAAGACATGTGTTCGCGATCAACGTCTTCCATGAATGACGCACTATTTTCTGCCAAAGTTATTTCACATATTTTTCTGTGTTCGCTCCCACTGGTTTTAAATGGGAAAAAGATCCTCTGATAACAGTTGGTGGGAGTTTGCAACGCTGTCAGTCAAATCTGATGAAACCACAACCACACAGTCCTGATGAAGGAGCTGTTGAGTGTCAAAGGGAAGGTTTTCTGGAAACGGCGCTTATTCGCTCTGTTTCTGACAATATTGATGCCAAAGGCAGCTTCTCTGCAACTCAACGGGTTTTCATTAACGTATTGTCACGATCATTTCTACGTTTTGCACCAGAAAGGCTGTGTGACTATACCTACGGCGGAAAACAGAGAAAACGCATTGGTGGAAAAAGTTCCAAATAGACCAACATTTAGGCGACATTTTAAAGGTTTTCTTAAAAATTCCTTGACATTGAATGACTTGAATGGATATATGGTTGATTGTGTCAAGAAGCAGCAACTTCCAAAATGTTAAAGCTCTAAACTCTTAACAAACAGTACCTCAAAATCTCTCCCTGATGGTTTCCTGTTCAGTCAACATTTACACGTATTTAGTAGGTCTTCAAAACAACTTGATATACATGAACTGAATCCAGCAACACTTCTGGGGGCAATTCAAATGCACCACGACTGAAAGAAAACAGATTTTCGACAGTGTCAATCTAAAATGTCCTCACTTCAGAATCTAAACGACTGAAGTTCATATTACTTTGTAAACCAAAGAGCCTAATCAACATACAAATCACTCTACTACTGCAGCCAGGGGTGTCCACATACTCTTTGCCATATAGTGTATTTCACACATAAACAAAACGCATTCACTACTCGTTGTTTTGCACGGACGACTTTTCTTCCAACTCAGCGTCCATCTGTCTCTGCAGCGCCGCTCTGTCTATTTATTTCTGCAGTGTCACAACATATGGACTCGTAGACCTGACCTGAAGCCAACAATCTGTGGTGTCCTGACCGACAAACACACTCCTATCTCACCAGAAAAAGCCTGACATGTTTGCAAGAGTTCCCCCGTCATCCTTACATATGTTTTTCACGATTTCGTACGCAACACTGCCTCTAACTGCTGCGTAATGTGAGTCTGCTTCAATGTCGTGATGGCGAATACATTTTCCATGCAACTTTACAGGATAAACTGGACCGCGCCCAATTTATTTACCCATTAAAACGAGCTATAAACAAAAAGGGAATGTTTTAGGTCTAAATGGAAGAATGTAACATATTGTAGCTTTCTGTTTTTCACCCAAATGTCCTCAAGCATCAAGACATGCAGATGTTGTTGTTTGATTTAGGCCATGTTTGAGATCCACCACCGCAGTAAAAATGTTGTTGTCAGACTCACACAGATTTGATTAAAAGCACATGTTTGCAATGTTAAAATGCACTTTGCAGATCTTTTGTTCGACTTCTTGAGATAAGCGAACCTCAGAAGTTAGGGTTTAAACAAAATGAAGCCTAAAAAGGTTGCAAAGATGTCCCTATCGGTGGATAACCCACAGAATATGTGGTCAACAGTTTTCAGAGGGACTATAACTTTGTGAGAACATTTTGAAGACACTAAATAGATTTGTTTTGACTTTGTAAGCACCAAAAATCCCATTCAATTCATCTCCATTGTTAAAGGGGTGGCGACAGAAACCTCAACGATGTTTCCAAAGTCTGGGCAGCTAAAGCGATCCTGGTCCTGCAGCGAGAGGGAAGTGTTTTGGCATTTGGGTGAACCGACCCCTAAAGTAACATTGAGTCATATCCAGCCCAAAAAAAGCTCGTCTTGCACTTGTGTTGGCAATGCTTGTGGTTAGTAAGTACTTTTCCAATCAGCGCTGAAACATCCCTGCAGCTGCTCGAGTTAATGTGATTGCTCAGTTCTTGGAAACCCTTCCCACACAAAGGGAATAACAATGCATTATAGCCAAGACCATAACAGCAGCAGCTTTCCGTTGCTGTGGGTTTTCTATTTCAAAATATATTCAAGAACCTTCCGCCGACGAAGTGCAAACTAAAGGGGAAAGCTGTCTTTAGTGTAGAAACGCTGCATACTTGGGTGCTTTTTGCTCAAAACATTCCAGACGCTTGTCAGAAAGAGGGGGAAAAGAAAGGAACGACTTCCAAGTAAAACGACCCTCTTTTCTCCACACCCTCCTCTTGATTTCCGGCCTCCCTCCCTCTCTAATGTTTCTTGGAAAAGATCAATCGGGGAGAGCCACAGCGCTGGAGGGGGGACAGAGCCGTGAAGGCATTTAAGCCCGTAGACAAGCAGCCACTCTTCAAGCAAAACAACAGATGGGGGGGGGGTGATTGTGGGGGGGGGGGCAGCCCTGGAGACACACATCTGTGCAGGATAAACACACGTGCTCAATGCTACAAACATGTGTGCATGGTTAGTGTGTGCAGAAAAGAGGGTAGGGCCAAGAATGGGGGGTTTCAAGGCTGCTAATGACTACGTTTACATGCACACTAATATACCAAACATGACCTCACTGATATCACTTGATGCGGGTCATGCAAACTGTTTAGATATTCAGAACGACGCCTTATTTTGTAGAGTTTTTATGTTAAGACACGTGGGATATGCCGATAATATTCAGTGCTTAGGAGCCTTCATTGAACATGTATGCAGGACATTCACAATATGCATCTAAATTGGGTTGTTTACTGCAGTTTGCAAGGCGTAGGTAGAGATGGGGACACGTCCAGAAACGGCTTCGATATCAACAGGTGTTTTAGATGTGTGCGATCATCGCTTAACCTTTCCACAAAGTTGGTCAAAATAAAGGAAACATGGAGGATGTGTTTGCAGTCCAACAAGTCCACCACATGTGGAAAAATGGGTAAATGTATTATTTTGACGTCTTCATTTAAAGGGGAATGCTAATTTGTATTACCCATGTTAACAGTTTAGTAGCAATATTGTCAGAATGGTGAAAACCTAATCTTCAGTAATCCTGTAAGACTGATCTTTTTGTGACAATAGTCTGTATCTTCAGGTCTTAACGATACTTATCTGTTAACTATGTGTGGTTCTACTCAAGGGGCTTAAAGAATATAGATTAATCATTTAAAAAAGTGCGTAACACATTGTCGTTTGGGGTTTAAAAGATGCCAACAACTACCAAGAAGGGAAGGTGAAGCAAAAAAGTCTTTTTAAATACGTTTCGACATCCGTGCTTCATACCTGTTATTTATTGGTCATTTTATAAAGTGTTTGTGTTGTCCTGTAAATCACAAGTACCTCAAACGTATAGAAGTGCAATACTGAATCATTGGAGCATCCGTTTAAAACTCTACATAAAATCGCAAAAATAACCTCAATTGATAAATAAATGAAAAGTAAATGTGTTCCTGCCTCAGTTCTCTAGATGCCGTGGCACACAATGTGAATAGGTCTTTAGACGTCTACATCTTCAGTTTCTAACACTGACCTTGCAGGTTATTGATATTACCATAAAGACATCCCAGATCTGTCTCCTAGCAACGCAGCTCAGACCGGCCTCAGAGGGTGTGTTTAGAGGCTGCAGATATTTCCTTTCCCATGTGTCATCGCTTTGTCGATTCTCTGTCCGATCAATAAGCCAAAGCAGGCACCAGGCCACCAGTCAGACCGCCTGTAACGTCTGCTGGGGTTACAATCTACTGAAGTGTCCTTGAGCAAGACGTTGTCAGGCCTTTGGATCCAATCATCGCTCCAATCGTCATTGAACAGTTTTTAGTTTGAACTGAACTCATCTAGTTGGACCAGGGGTGTCAAACTCAATTTCATCGCAGGCCACATTCGCATAAGGTTGCACTCAAAGGGCCGGTTGTAACTATATAAATATATAATATATATAAAAGAATGTATTATATTACATTATTGACTCTGAATTGGATTATTATCGGATAGGGTAATAACTTAGTAATTAACTACGTCTGAAAGCAGAAGTCTAGGGCAAATAATTGCAAGTCTCTTCAGTGTGCATGCCACAAAACGAGATGCATTGTGGGACATGTAGTTTATGGGCAACCTGCTTCTGTAAAGCGGCATGTAACCGTATAATAAACGTATTATATTCTTTACAAGCTCTTGTGGGGACACAGGAAATGATGTCGCGGGCCGGATTTGGCCCCCGGGCCTTGAGTTTGACACCCCTGAGTTGGACGCTTCTCATTCAACGCCAAGATGACTTTACCTTATCCTAGTGAACAACCAAAGGTGGTTAGGTCCTGATTGTTTCCTCCCTCCTCTCCCCATGTCCTAACCACTTTTCAAACAATAGGACAAGAACGGCGATGTACGGATAACATCTAATAAAAGGTATTTTTCTGTATTGGAGTCAGCGTTCATTAACCCTACATTCAGGTCTCTTTTCGATCTTGAATCCATCGTGAGGTGCTCACATTGCTCCAATCATCATTCAACTGTGTGTTTGTTTTAACTGGATTATACATCTTTTTGAACTTAATGATGAGCATTTCCTTTTCTTTTTCTGCGTATTCCTCCAATAAGACAAGGACAGCGGTGGATGGATTATTTACAAAATACCTCTTTTTGGATATAACTGTCTGTTAATCAATCGTAGACTTTTGCCACTTCTTGATCTGGTTTAAGGCCAAAACTCTTTCATCGATGTTTTATTCCTGGCTCAACATTTGAAATAATATTGTTGCCGTTTATTTTCCCTGCTCCTTGTTCATTTTGCCTTCTTGCTGCGATAAGTCAGCTACATGTGGGTGCGTGCTAGCTACAGCTTGAATATTTCCCTACGTTTTGCCATGTTTTTAAACTAAGCTCAAGTTGTGAGTTGTACAATTTAGCGAAAATCTGTTTTTGTGATTTCGCTCCCTCATCCTCCCTCTGCTCTTTCTCACATGTCACCCTCCGGCCGGCTGTCTGATGACCTCCGGCTGTTTGGGATCTCAGAAGTCGACCAATGGGATCGTTGCCATGATGATAACGTGGCAACAGGCCGAGTGAAGTAACATCTTTCAGCGGGCCGGACAGCCTTATCTGGCCTGAGTCACCATGACTGTGTAATACGCAAACTATTAAGAAAATGCAAACTCACACACTCTGCAGCAGAGAGGCGGGAGGCAGCTCTTATTACCTCTCTGCTAACACTCCCTTTGTGGGATTAAACATTTCTGAGATAAGGTTTAGCCATAAAGCTTTTTAAACACATAGCAACATGTTGCAAAGATCAAGGTCTGCACATGGTGAGCCCTGAAGTCAGAGGGAGGTTTTGTTTGTGTGATTAAATACTTTGGTCAGTTTCTTGCTGCTGAGACTCTATGACTCTATGAATGATATGTTTGCGTATTTCAAGCTACTTTTCTTTCAAATTCCAAAGCATGGCCACGAAATCATGCGAAGTGGGTTCATCTACGATTGTTCACAACTGCATGAATGAATGATTTTACATCCCTGATATTATCCACATTGCCAAACGTTCACTTCTCCTTCTTCCTTCTATGGTTTTGTTCCATCAATCACTACCTTTTTGAAAGTCACACAAATACATCTCATTTATAAACACAAGACACCTCCATTGTTTGCGTTGCATTGTTGTCGCCTCCTCTGTCTTTTGGTGTCAAATCCTATTTAAAGCTGGTATCGCTGCAGCCCCTGTGGGTTTGGATGGGAGTTTGGCTCCCGACACCAACAACACAAACCCCGAACAGCTGCTGCCTGCTGGGTAATCTGCGTTCCAAATATGAGCTCCCATCCACGGGAGACAGCGTGGAAACCAAGCTTTACGCCGATATGCTCACACTTGCACTGTTTTACCGCCTTGTGTGTTTGTTTTGTTTTAATTATCTTGTGTTAAATGTGAAGCACTTTTAATTTCCTCTGTGTCTTAAAATGTGCTATACAAATAACGCTGAACCTTATTTCCTGTACGTTTTGAGTATATTGTGTGTGTTGTTGTCGGGGATTCTTGGTCTCCAGATTTTCTTTGACAGCATCTTCAAATCTTTAATCTAGTTTGCAAAAATCTCGGCTTGTGAACCTGTTTCGCATCGGACGACTTATCATGCATTTTGGTTTCATGTTAAGGTTGTGCAGAAGGACTGGATGAGTAAGGAGGATGTGGTTCTTGCTCAAGGACACTTAAAGTAAAGAGGAACAGGTAAAATGTCAATGTTAAGGGTCTTTCAAGTAAAACTAAAGCTTCTAACGTCTAAATAGATTACATCCTATCCTCGCCTTGCAGAAAAGTTCCCTTACTCCAAACTGTTTTTCCTCTAAAGGCACTGTTCGCTTTGAAACGCCTGAAGCCGCGGTAAACAATAACACCGAAGCACAGACGTGAGGTGGAGAAGCAGATGGTGGACGCAGTCAATCTGTATTTCATACTCGTCTGACTCTTTAGCTTTCCCCTCGCCCTTGACAAGTACATCCAGCCCACACTAAACGCCCACAAAGAGAAGTATGCTCGCCAAAATGATTCATAAACGTCTGCCAAACAATGTGGGGCGGGGATTCAGGCAGCAGCCACATGGACAGACGTCTACAGCAGGGAGAGAGAGGCTACACGTTCAGATGGTAGAGATCTGTGGCACTGCTAGGGTTACTTCATGTCCCGTCGAGACACGGGATAGAAATGAGGGCTGGAAGAATGTAAATATATCCCTATTATTGAAATTCTTCGGAGGATTAAGAGGCAAGAGATACACGTCTGGAGGGAAAGAGTTGACATAGAGGCGCATAAGTAACCTGCTGAGTTATATACACTGTTAGATCGAGGAGCTTCTTAGCTTTCAAATGATATCCTTTTGGTGTTCTCCAAATATACAGCAACATGTTTCACAAACCAAGACGACTGTCACGACTCTGAGAAAAGAAGCCTTCAGTGTTAGCAGATGACTTTTTGCCAATGAGGGGGCTGAAAGCCTGATATTTTGGGGGCATATTACTCCTGCCCCCCTCTTTAGGACCACGACTGGATTAGCTATGGTTCTGAGTCATTGTTGTGTTTTTAGCAGACTATCTCTCCATAGAAAGCTCAATAGACAGTGGATGGATGACGGAGATCCATCGTTCTGATCAGGCTAACTCATTAGTAGCATTGGGGGCGAGGATGTTTTTCCTTCGATGAGGAAAGGTTGGGCGTAGAAAGTTGGTGTTGGAGTGTGTGAGTATTTTCCACACACACAACACACCGCCTGTTGTAATGCCTCTGCTGTTAAGTTGCTCGCCATCGTACCGCCGACAAGCATCAACACAGTATTTATCGTCTAAATTTGGGCGATAATAATTGAATATCCTGAGAGCCAAGACTTTGTTTTGTCTCATACACTGCCAGGTTACTAGGAGTCTGTCACTCATTACTTCAGGGAGACATAAGGTGTAACCCTAACCCTAACCCTAACAAGGACCAAAACATAACTTTCAGACATAAATCCACAACTATCTCGCAAATGCGCCGGAGCGACATCTGCCTGATTTCAATGGCCGGGTCACAAATGTAGAGAGAGAGATTGGCTGTGGCTCAGGGGGTAAATGTGTGTCTACCTATCGGAGGGTCAGTGGTTCGATATACAGCAGGTCAAAGAGTCTAAAATAGCACCGGGAGTCTACAGTATTGAAGTGCAAGTAAGTAGCTTGGGATAAAAGTGTCCGCTTGATGACATGTAATGTAATAACTGAATTGAAGAGAGAAAAGGGGCCTTGTTATGGGATTAGGAGGAAACCAACACTAGAGGAAGAAGAAAGAGGACACTTAGCAGCACGAAAACAGAAAGGAAGTGTCTGTTTCAGAGAGTGGGCGTCGAGCAGAGAGAGGAATATTAAACTAAGGGGATTCTCGGTCGGCGTTGACCTCGTTTGAACGCCGCCCGAAGAGCGCCCACCCACTTATCTCTAAACACCCTGGCCATCTCACACACTCCGCTTTAGTTTCCAAGGGAACTAAGTCATTGCAGTCGCAGAAAGACGAAGCTGAAGGGTCATCTTGTCTTTCTCGATTCCTCTCATCGGACAAACAATGACGGCGAGTTTCATCCGTCTCATATGCCATCGACGGGGTATGATTTATTCAGAGCGTACACACACACACATTCAGATCACTCATCCCTGCCACACTGGCGCGTCAGCAGATACTGTGGGAAAGCGTAGAGAGAGAGCCTCCTTTTCTTTCCCTTTCATCGCTGCTTATTACTTGCTTTCCCACCTCCTGTTTCCCCATCTCGCTGCCTCCCCATCTCCCCCCCTCATTCACAGGCGGTTTACCACGCAGTATGACACAAAGATAGACCACACACACACACACTTTCAAACACACAAGGTGCATGTGGACACTGAGACATTTCCATCGATTCATTCCTTTCGTTTGGCAGTGGGTTCTCCAGCGGGGTGTGATGGGATTTATACTTATCTACTGAGACCAAAGAATAACGTAAAACATGTCTGTTTCTAGAAGGAGGTCACCAGATATGACAGGAAGACGTCTGAAGTGGGAGAAAGAAGTGGGAACATCAGCCGTAAACTTTAGTAAACACAGACAGAAAAAAACCAATTCCCCAATTCCAAGTTTCTCCACTCGGCTCTGTAATAAACCTCTCTTTACTTCCAAACGACCAATCAGCTCGGGGGAAGAAAGAGAGGACAGGGTGACAGAAAGAGAGACGGCTTGGCTCCTCCCCCAAAAAAGGGAGGGATGAGGAAATCTATGATGTTGTTTATCCAGTGGTTGTATCCTCTCAGAGACCTCTCTGTGAATCCAAGGACGATGCGGTTCGGTGATCCCTTTTTTCACCCCAAAATAATATTTGTAAGAGATTGCAACATCAGTGCTGCCTGGTGATTCATGTAGTATCCCTCCAATGAGAGAAGTAGTTCTTCAGTACCGTTTCGCCCCCCAAAACCCAGTGCCGAGGCCTCATTCGGGTCCTACTAGTTACGTCACATATTCTATCCTTGCAGAACTCCTAGCCCTCGGACGCTTTGCTGTAAGGGTTCTCCAGGAGGTAGCGGTACCGTTCATAGTGCTCCAGCATATACTTTGGGGCGTACATGTGCTCTTTGGCGTCCACAGGGGGGTATTCCTGAAGGGAGCCATCGAACCAGCCCCCCGTCCGGATCAGATCCCGGATGTAGTTGAGGTCACGTTTGTCCTCGTAGTCCCCCCACCGCGGGAAGTCTCCATTCTGAGCCGACACCAGCTTGAAGAAGATGCCCTCGGGCATGAAGCACCAGGAGCAGTGCCAGCCGGCGAAGTGGAAGGGGCTTCCCACCGACCACTGCACCAGGATGTGGCCCGTGTCGTTCTCGTACTTGCGGAAACCCGGCATGGTGTAGTACTCCCGGCGGCGGAGCTTGATACCGTCGCCGTCGTAGACGTCTCGGAGCATCCCCACCGTGCAGCCGGACACCACCTCCAGAGAGCCAAACTGCTTCCAGAAAAATCCATACAGCGACTGGAAGTGGGAGGAGAAGAACCAGGAATTATAAACAGAGACACATAAATAGATATTAAAGGTCTCATAGTATACTGATTTTAGCCATATATTATAGGTCTCAGATATATAACAAACATGTCTATGAGGTGTTTTGCTCAAAATACCAAACAGATCACCCATTCTGTCATTTTTAGAGATGTGGGTACGGAGGAAAAGAGAGAAGGTTTTGCTTTCTGACACTTCGTGAGTCTCCTGACGCACCGGGGACACATATTTATGTATAAAAGACGTCAAAAAGTGCATTTTGCATGATAGGAGACCTTTCAACCTAAATCCAACTTGTCAAATTATGAACGAAGACAGGCACATTCTTGGAATTGGTTGATTGAAGATCCGCCCAATATCTCATTATGGTTTGAAAAACTGATGTCCATTTTGCCATTGGTGAGGTTATCAAACGTGTTAAAAGGAACTCTGGATGAGTTTGTTAGGAACTGGTCCCTAACTGCACCGTACATGAAAGAGGAATGGTCCAGTGTTATAACTATTGGCCTAAATATAATAACATATGTGCTCACACACGATTTTTCAACATCTGTTTTGTGGGTTTTATTATGTTTCGTCCTAAATGTTTTGGTATTTCACTTGATTGTGTAAAGTCAATCGTACTGTAATTGTTTGTAATCTTAATATAGATTCCTTTGTTTGTTTTACTGTTACAGACCACAGTGTTCACACAGCTTGAATAATCCATCTTAACTCTAACCGGGACACACACATCCATATCGTGCCAACTCTACAACCTAATTTCCTGGAGACCCCATATTCTTTGCCCTCCTGGTGAACAACAAACACTACAGGGTTAGATTTCTCTCAATAAGTAGTAGATTTTAGTCGAGACCGGCGGAAAGTTTGTCTCAAAACTCTGTGTGTGTAAAAAGACGATCAACAAGCAGAGATTTGAGATCTGATCGAAAGTTGTCAATGTTAGAGAGAGGCTCACACATTCCTTTTGTTTATTTGTAAACTAATTATAGTATTCACAGATCTTTTATTTGTGAAAACATTTTGCGTATTTGCAGATCCGTTTTACATTTGCAAATTTTTCTGTGGGGTTTGCAAATCTTTTGAATGCATTTGTGGATGGTGTTTTACAAATTACACATTTATACACAAATCATTTTTATGTTAACACAAATATTATTGAGACAAATCTAACCCCATAAAACACTGAGTTGTTACCTTGCGCATATGGATGGCGAAAGGCTCCGTCCAGCCATCGAACAGCTTGAGGAAGAGGAGGCCCTCTCGTGCTGGGATCTCATCTGCGTCGTTGATGACGAAGACGTCGTCCGATCTTAAACCCGACACCCTGGACAGGCCGTTGTGCGTCAGGTAGGTTCGCAGGTAGTCGTCCGCGATCCAGCCGTCCTGCCGACCGCCCTCTGGGAAGTGATCGAGGAACACGTACAGGATCTTGTGACGAATGTAGTCGTACGTACCGTTGAGCAGGAGCCGCAGGAAACTGGGGAAATATCATATTAGACGACATTTAGTGGACTATCTTAAAGTGCCATTAATGTGTGTGTTGTAATGTAGGATGTATTCCAATGTTTTGGTTAAATCACTTCCGTTCTAGATTGCCATTTTTTTCAAGAAGGGTTAGACATTTGTTAGTAGACTCTTGACACTTGCTGGAGATCAACAATGCAAGTGTAACCAATCACATCGTTCATTAGGACCTTTTACTGCATTTATCTAAAAAGGTACCCTGTGGAGTTTTAAACCACAAGTGATGCTACAAAATAACCTTTTGATTGCATTCTTTACAAACTCATGTAAGAGGAAGCAGGTGCACAGTAGGGATTGGTTTCAAGCTATTCCAATGATTGACAGTTTGTGATTCTACCAAGGAAAAGGGGGTGAAAAAGGATCATGTAAAAAATGCATGTCCCAAAACATTAACTAACGAACGAAAACTAAGAACTTCTTTGGACTTCAAGAATTCATACAATTAGGGTTTGTCCTAGTTCAGGTGTGTCAAACTCAAGGCCCGGGGGCCAAATACGGCCCGTGACTTCATTTCCTGTGGCCCCACAAGAGCTTGCTAAGAATATTATATGTTTATTATACGGTTACATGATGATTTACAGAAGCACGTTGCCCATAAACTACATGTCCCACAATGCATCTCAAATTTGACTTTTTTCTCAGAATTTGACATTTTTTTTAAATATTACTTTTCTTTTAAATGTCACTGTTTTTCTATTGTGACTTTTTTTCCAGAATTTGGCTTTTCTTTTTAACTAGGGCTGTCAAACGATTAAACATTTTAATCAGATTAATCACAGCTTAAAAATTAATTAATCAGATTAATCACCATTCGAACTATGTCCAAAATATGCCATTTCTTTATGTATATTGTGGGAATGGAAAGATAAATGAAAGAAGGCGGATATATCCATTTCACATACAGTATCTATGTTTATTATAACATTTTTCTGTGTCAAAATGAAAGAGAGCCCACACACCTATCGATCATCAAACTGTGGGGTCTTAATTCATTACGTGTTGATTTCTATCAAGGGGGGGGGGCTAGTGGAGTACTCGTGACCACAGAGTGTGAACGTTGTGATCAGCTGTTTTAGCGCAGTTCTCCAGTGAAGGGGGGGGGGGGGGGAGGGGAGTCTCCCTCCGCAGCCGGTTGGCGTAGTTTTGGCACAGTTCCGTTGTACAGACCAACGTTAACAGCAGCCCTGTCTGTGCACACGGAGACCGACTCTGTCGTCCGGTGATCTAACCGCCTTCTGGAAAAGCTTCACAAGTACGTCGGTACGCAAATGCGCTTTGTGACACAAGTGACGGTACGCATTTCAGATTACGCACATAACCTGCGTACCAGTTATGTGTTACCTGTACTACAGCAAAAGTATTCTCCGTCGGGACTTCCTGCAACAACACCACGCCGTTATCTTGATTCTGATTGACCAGAAGACA
This sequence comes from Pogonophryne albipinna, assembly GCA_028583405.1. NCBI lineage: Eukaryota > Metazoa > Chordata > Actinopteri > Perciformes > Artedidraconidae > Pogonophryne > Pogonophryne albipinna. The sequence continues at coordinate 236,010 of JAPTMU010000203.1, forward strand.
TTATCAAAGATGTTCTATTGAGAAGACGATCACTACGTGACAAAAGTTTTCAAAACCGTTTCTGGTCTTCGGTATTTCCAGACAAGTGGCTACTGAAATCAATCTGACTAACTGCTGTCTGTGCAATTTACTCCGCGCGAGTTGGCGGACATTATTTTGCTTACTTTAACATCATGGTGGGGCTAAGCCATTTCTTGGTATGGGTGTAGCCTACCCCAGCCATACCCTGGCGCTGCCACTGGTGGGATGTATGGGGCGGGCCATTCCGCATATGCGTTAAATGCGTTAAATATTTTCACGCAATTAATTCAAAAAATTAATTACCGCCGTTAACGCGATAATTTTGACAGCATTAATATAATACATTATTTTATATATATATATATGTATTTTGACATGCTTTTTCATGTTGAATGTCAAACCTTTACAATAAAACTAGATTTATAATGGTGCTTTTCTATGATTCCTAGTCGAAATTATAAATATCTGTCGATTAAATCAACTAATTGCTAAATCATTGTTAGTCCATTTGGAGTTTCTTTACGTGCAGAGACCCCTACCTGCCTTCTGTGTTAAACATTGTAAACCTTACTATATCATTTTCAAATTCACAACCATGCAACCATAACATGACTTTGACATGAAGCAACAGAGACTTCATGTTCACCGTAAGGGATTGAACGAAGTTTCAAAAGTCTGATTATTGACTTTTCCCCATACAGGACAGAATGGAACCTATCCTGCATGGAACAACAAAGCAAGCATATCCAACAAAGTGTAAAATGCATTAGTATTGGCAAAGACTTGAAGCACAGAAAGAGAACAACAGGCAACAAGGAGTTCTTGTTTTACAAAGGAGGCCTTTCAGAACAGAGACCCCGTGTCCATACACTGGAAGAACGACTCCATTAACCTGTTGATATGCATATCGAGGGAGACTGCTCACTGACCGTTCCCACTCTCATGCGGTGTCACATCCTATGATTGAACACACCAATCTTCTTCGTCGAGGCCGCACACAGAGTCAATCATGTCGCTCTTGTCATAATCTGCTGTAAAATTGCTCCCGAGGCATGTGGGTGCTGTTGCCAAAGGATCATCGCTGTAATTGTTATTCCGCACACTGATACTGAAGAAGCATGAAGGTTGGATGTAAACAAGAACTGAACGCTGTGAACGATTACTACTCAATGCATCGTGTCGAAAGTTGGCAAACACTTCTGTGATTCTGTCCAATTGTGTATTCATTATACTGATGAATATGGAAACGAAGCATAATTGGTAATAAAGTATGATAAGGAGTAGTGTTGTCACGATCCCAACATTTTGGTTTCGATACCAAGTCAAGAATTGCGATTCCGATTCTTTTTGGATACTTTTCTTTTATTATTTTCATGATCAATAAAATTGTAGTTTATCTGTTAAGTGTTTTCTTACAACATGGTCTCTTCTTTATACTTGAGTTTATGTGATTTCTTTGATAGTTAACTTTATATTTTATTAACATGTAATAGTACAGTAATATAAATAATTATTGACCAAATGTACATTGCAGATGTTAGCCACATTGGTAAGTTAGCTAAAAAGATATTAGACAGTTATCATTGCCATTAATTGCCTCGTCAAACTACGAAAACGTTTGTTTGTCACAAAATAAATTACACTTGTTTGACTTAGATTTGAGGGCATGGGCTGAGCATGATGTAATTATGTTATCTATCACATTCGCTAACCTGTCTGTCTTTACATTCTTTAAACAGCTCTGGATGCCGGTCGGCGAGGTGCTTAGCCAAGTCTGATGTGTTGGCTCCCTTGGTTTGCAGGGATCTAAAACATGTCTCACAGACAGGCCTCGTGGTGTCCGTAGCATTGCCCTCACTGTCAGAGATATAGCTCAAATACTTCCACATTTCGCTTCTGGCGTCTTTTTTGTCAACAAGCCGAGGCGCAGCGGCAGTTGCACTCCCACTTGCAGCCATGCTTCTCGTCTTCTCACATGCTCTGGCAGCTAGCGCGTGCACGACAGAGGGGAGGGACTTAGAGCGTGCTTGAGAGGTGAGGCACTTACGGCCCGTCCACACAGCGGCGTGCGTTGAAGCTTCCAACGCTTCTGCCCATTCACTTTGAATGGGGTGACGTCACTTTTAGCAGAACTGCATTGTGGGAAGCGACGTGGAGCGTTGCTGGCGTTGCTCGCTTCAAAAGTTGAGCAATGTTCAACTTTTGGCGCTTCGGCAGAAGCGTCAGCCAATGAAATCCCGTTTATGCAAATCTGCCAGTACAAGCGCTAGCCAATCAAACCGCGTGTATGCTGGGAGAGACTACGCAGGTCCTTTCCTCATATTCCAAAAAATGGAGGGAAAATTCATTATAGCGGTAGTGAACCACCCGGTGCTGAATGATCAGTCTCTGTTCATCTACCGGGATACAAACCGGAGGAGCCAGGCATGGAGGGAGGAAGCAGAGACAGTGGGTGAAACTGGTAGGTTTTCGCCTGTTTGGGGATTTTATATCCAGTTTACTTCGTTTTAACATTGCTATTGCTTTGTATGTCGGGGGCGGGAGATTCATGTGATTGGTTGTTGGTCGCGTTGCTCGCAAAAAATCCCCACGCTTTCAGACACGCCCACCGCCAAGCGTCAACGCACGCTGCTGTGTGGACGCTCCGTTAGAGCGTGCTTGAGAGGGGAGGGACTTAGAACGTGCTTGAGAGGGGAGGGACTTAGAGCGTGCTTGAGAGGGGAGGGACTTAGAACGTGCTTGAGAGGGGAGGCACTTAGAGCGTGCTTGAGAGGGGAGGGACTTAGAGCGTGCTTGAGAGGTGAGGGACTTAGAGCGTGCTTGAGAGGGGAGGCACTTAGAGCGTGCTTGAGAGGGGAGGGACTTAGAGCGTGCTTGAGAGGGGAGGCACTTAGAGCGTGCTTGAGAGGGGAGGGACTTAGAGCGTGCTTGAGAGGGGAGCGACTTAGAGCGTGCTTGAGAGGGGAGGCACTTAGAGCGTGCTTGAGAGGGGAGGCACTTAGAGCGTGCTTGAGAGGGGAGGCACTTAGAGCGTGCTTGAGAGGGGAGGGACTTAGAGCGTGCTTGAGAGGGGAGGGACTTAGAGCGTGCTTGAGAGGGGAGGGACTTAAAGCGTGCTTGAGAGGGGAGGCACTTAGAGCGTGCTTGAGAGGGGAGGGACTTAGAGCGTGCTAGAGAGGGGAGGGACGTAGAGCGTGCTTGAGAGGGGAGGGACTTAGAGCGTGCTTGAGAGGGGAGGGACTGCAGGCACGGCTGCAGTGCAGGGAGTGGAAGCAGAGCGCTGAACACACACAGCTCTTATTAAAACGGCGCTTTCTCACCGGAGTACTTTTCCCCGTCATTCTTAAAGTACCGATACTAATGAAACGGAGGAATCGTAACGTTTTTAACGGCAGGGTATCACCTTTCAAGTATCGGTACACCGTGCAACACTAATAAGGAGTGTTGATCGATATCGTAAAAAACTGACATTGGGACTTTTCTGTGATATATACATAAAGCTAAATGAAAAAATACAGGACATTTGCCAGTTTTCTGTTCAGCATCATCCTTTCTAGCCACTGTATTCCTATACAACTTACTTTCTTTTCAAAACCTAGTCTTCCTGGTGGTGGTTAAAGATTATCTCGCCTGTTTTATTGTATGATAAATTGATCAAGAATGTTTGTGGTTCACCTGCATGTAACCAAAAACCCTTAAATAAGGATCAATCAGACAGACTTCTCTTGTATATAGTCATGTATAATGTTGTTGTTTTATATCAAACTGAAAAAAGTTTAAGCATGACGTCTTTTAGTTAATTTGCCCTACTTGACATGCATTTTACTTGTACCATTGTTCCACTTGCACAATGTTTAGCGCACTGTTTTACTTCCTTATTTCTCATGTCTTTAGTGTATTGTAAGTTGCAGTGTTGGAAGAGATTTAAGATTTTATTGCCAACCACTACACTGCAAACATGCTCATACAATCTATCAGGCAACCTTACTTTTAAGACGTGATGATGACATGATTATATTATATGATATTTATTAGGGATGTAACGATACCAAAAACTCACGGTACGATAATATCGTGATAACAAGTCCACGGTACGGTATTTATCGCGATATTGAATAATAATAATAAGTTATCTCTATCAGAACAACCTTCTGGATCCGCACCAGTCTGGTTTCAAGGCAGGTCACTCCACAGAAACTGCTCTCATTGCTGTCTCTGAGGAACTGCACACTGCCAAAGCAGCATCCCTCTCCTCTGTCATCATCCTGTTGGACCTGTCTGCTGCATTCGACACGGTGAACCATCAGATCCTCCTTCGCACTCTCCAAGAACTTGGAGTTTCAGGCTCTGCACTTTCCCTCCTCACCTCATACCTCAAAGACCGTACCTACAGGGTAACTTGGAGAGGGTCCGAGTCCGATTAACTACAGGGGTCCCTCAGGGCTCTGTTCTTGGTCCCCTCCTCTTCTCCCTGTACACAAACTCGCTCGGATCAGTCATTAGCCCGCATGGTTTTTCATACCACTGCTACGCTGACGACACCCAATTAATCCTGTCCTTTCCCCGCTCAGAGACCCAGGTCGTCGCACGCATCTCTGCTTGTCTAGCGGACATCTCTCAGTGGATGTCTGCTCATCACCTCAAGCTCAACCTTGACAAGACTGAACTGATTTTCCTTCCAGGAAAAGATTGTCCCACTCTTGACCTGACGATCAACATCGGCACCTCTGTTGTTTCCCCGACTCAGACTGCAAGGAATCTGGGTGTGACCCTAGATAACAACCTGTCCTTCACTGCAAACATCGCTGCTACAACCCGTTGCTGCAGATACACGCTTTACAACATCAGGAGGATACGTCCCCAGCTGACCCAGAAAGCCACGCAGGTTCTGGTCCAGGCTCTCGTCAGCTCACGCCTAGACTACTGCAACTCCCTCCTGGCTGGTCTACCTGCATGTGCCATCCGACCTCTGCAGCTCATCCAGAATGCAGCGGCTCATCTGGTCTTCAACCTTCCTAAATTCTCCCACACCACGCCGCTCCTCCGCTCCCTCCACTGGCTTCCGGTAACTGCTAGAATCCACTTCAAGACACTGGTACTTGCGTACCATGCTGCGAATGGATCTGGCCCTTCCTACATCCAGGACATGGTTAAACTGTACACCCCAGCGCGTGCACTACGCTCTGCATCAGCCAAACGACTCGCTGCACCCTCGCTGCGAGGGGGACCCAAGTTCCCATCAGCAAAAACACGTGGGTTTGCTATCCTGGCTCCAAAATGGTGGAATGAGCTCCCCATTGACATCAGGACAGCAGATAGCTTACACACCTTCCGGCGCAGACTGAAAACTCATCTCTTTCGACTCCACTTCGAGCAATAGAACTATTAACAGAGCACTTATATACTAATAAAGGACTGGCTTACCTAAAGCCAGTTGAGTAGCACTTGAAATGTTTGGCTCTATGAAACCTGATGTACTTTATGATTCTGTTTTCTTCAAGGTTGTGTCTTCCTGGTCGAATGTACTTATTGTAAGTCGCTTTGGATAAAAGCGTCAGCTAAATGCAATGTAATGTAATATAAAGGGGAAAAAAATTAAATCTTTTTTTTTTTAATTGAACAATTCTTCACTTGGAAAAATATTCTTTATTAAATAATAAATCTGATTTGTACAGCATTTTAGTTGGATAGCAGTATTTTAAAGTGTCAAAAACAAAGTGACAGAAACAGACTGGAACAAGAAAACCAGTGTTTTTGTACCTACTAGTACTACCAAGCAAAGTAGGCATGTTGGCAGCAGTGGGTCAAACTGTGCATTGTCTCTCCACCACTTCAACAACAATACAGTGTTTGCCAAGAAGGTGAGGCTTATTGACAGAGATAAAAATATACGGTTGGTACTTGTCAATGTCTCTAGGTGTGTACATGTAGCCCTGTAAATACGATGTCCTTTTGTGTTATCTGTTGTTTTATGTTCATGTTGTAACCTACTTGCTGCCATGTTGGACAGGTCTCCCTTGAAAAAGAGATCAATGATCTCAATGGGACCATCTGGTTGAATAAAGGTTTAAAAAAAAAAAAGTGTTTTAATTATTTATTTTTTTAAATCGCGGTAGATTTTGTCAGTCTCACGATGGTATTGGAACGTTTATTTATCGCAATACCGCGATATTCGGTATATCGTTACATCCCGAATATTTACAAAGTTAACTTCACTGCGCTGTGATACAAGTGTCTAGGGCTGTACCCGAATATTCGAATATCCGAATATTCGTTCGTTGGAGTACTATTCGGGTTTCAATTTCGTTATTCGGATATTCGTTTTGCTTGTTTTTTCGTTTTTTTCCAGTTTTTTTTCAAATTGAATTTATTGAAATCTCCAATCTCAACGTAAGAGCTTGTTCGGGGGTGCTAACACTTAACCATAAACGTTATTGTTTACTTTTTCCGTCTTTATATGTAGATATTACTTTTCTCCGTTAATCTCCGTCACGTTGTTTCCATAGCAACAACAACTTCCTGTCAACAACGCTACCTCTCCTTCAAAATAAAAGCTTGTCCATAAATAGGAAGCCAAGCCAAATTACGCCGAAGATTCGCTGCTGATTACTACCGAATATCCGGAGCCCGAAAAATGATATTCGGGACAGCCCTACAAGTGTCACACTTGTCTGTAATAAACCGTGAAGTTTGCTCAGCATGCACGCCATTGTACAAGGTTTTACTGCCACAAAGAGTCACCTTCTGATGGCCATGAAGCAGCTCAGTTACACATTAAACATCTTGACCATGGAGGCTTGAATAATCTCCACACACACACATTCACACACACGAGAATGGTGTCTTCACAGTCAAAGTCAACTTGTGTGTACAGACAGAGAGATCGAAATGCCGTTTCCCCCAATCCCGAATACAAAATATAAATATGTATACAAATATATATAAAATATGTATATACCTATAAATAGACAATCAACAGACACATCTATACATATGCACACATTAAGATATAAATAAGTCTTACCTCAGAGGCCGTTTCTCTCCGTATGCAGTGAAGTTGGATTCACAGACGAGGAAGAGATCGACTGCCTGTGAGAGCTCGTGAAAGCGTACGTGCAGCAGGTCGAACTCGTGGTTCACGTTGATGGCGTTGATGACCCTCCGCGGGGTTTCTCTGGGCGTCAGCCGCTCCTTGGTGGGCAGGTTGGAGTGGTACACCATGGTGGGAACCCCGCAGTACGGCCCGTGCCACCCCGGCCGACACACACACTTCACCAGGCGCTTCCCATTCCCTCTGGCTCTGGTCTTTGCTTTAGGATTCATGGAGGGCTGCTGCTGGACCTCCAGAGGCTTCCTTTGCCCAGCATTTCGATTACCTTCCCCTGCTCCGTTAGCCACAACCCCCCCAGTTTTCCCAGAATATTCCTTTTGGGTAGCCACCTCTGTTCCCTGCCTAAAACAAAAGGCTCCGGCTTTGGTTCGGATAAAGAAAGCTGTTCTGTCATTGAGGAGCTGGTGATTGCGGGTGTGGAGGTCTCCCAATAATTTTAAGGGGTCTTGCATCCGTTTTTTGTCCTTGTGCTGCTTCCCCACCAGGAGGTTCTCCGGGAGGTCAGGACCTGCAGGGTGACTCGGGTTTCTGGGTTTCAAGTGGTCTTCAGCTCTCTCCTGGAGGAAAGACCAAGAAGAGACGGGGATTACAACAACATCACCTGGGACCCAAAGCATGTTCTGAAACTGAACTGCTACCATCTGATGGAGATTCACTAAAGTCAGCCTGAAGCATCCTTTGTGCTCCAGTCTGTCCTCTCAGTAAACACAGAGCTGAATCCAGATCAGATGCACGCTGAAGGCTCTTTGAGCAGCTTTCTCTCACTGATCCTGCTGTGATGTTACATGTTTGTTGTTTGTTTCTCATGTGTGTTGATGTTTGTCTGTTGATGTTACACATGGAGCTGCTGTGATGCAAGGAGCATTTCAGACTTGATCAGACCAATAAAGTATTATCGTATCGTATCGTTATCGTTATAGGGTAACTTATAATAATAATAATATATTTTATTTTTATAGCGCTTTTCCTAGTGCTCAAAGACGCTTGTCCAACATAAATATCTATATTTTGGGTAACTTGTCCATAGAGTAACATAAATGTCTATATGTTGTTGACATTGATAAACAGATAGGTAAACCAAGGAAAAACTAGACAGTTGGGCATTGGAAGAATATATTGCGCCAATAAACCTCCTTCGTCTTCAGCTCTCTCCTGGGAGGAACGACCAAGAAGAGAGAAGGGGATTAGGGTAACATAAATGTCTACATTTTGTTGCCATTGATAAACGAATATGTAAACCAAGGAAAAACTAAATTCTTAAATGTTCATAATATAGTAATGTTTCACTCACATCAATGGGATTGTCCCCCCGCTGGTTCTCTTCTGGTTTCTCCCAGGGGTGAGGGGGTGCCGGCTCGTCCCTCAACCTCACCTCCAGCCCTGCATTACCAACGATCCCATCTCCTCCCACCACGACCCCCCCGATCCCCAGTCCTCCAACTCCTCCATCGCCCGCCACCGCTCTGGCTTTGGTGTCCGATTGGCGGAGGATGGGAAGGGGTGGGGCCTCTTCTGGGGAGGCGGGGCTAATCGGGGTGCTGCCCACGCCCTTCTCCCTCCAGAAGAAGCCGGTGACCATGATGAAGGACTTGATGTTGGGGTAGGGGGCGGAGAGCTCTCGCAGCAGGGACACGTAATGGAGGGCCTTGTAGTAATGCAGGAAGGAGATGACGCACAGCCCCACCGTGCACAGCAAGAACACCCTGTGCCGCCGCATTTTCATCCTGAAAACACAGAAGAAGAAAAGGAAACATGAGTAAAGACTGTTCTATCTTGAAGGTCCCTGAAGGTATACTGTTTTTTCATCAATATATCACAGGTCTCAGATATATCCAGAGCCTGTCTCTGATTGGCTGAAACACCAAACAGATCATTGCAGCATTACCCATAATCCCATCTGTTTCAGCCCTGTTTCCAAAGTGCTGATTCTCTGTCTGTTACTTTAGATGAAAACAAGGAGCCCCTCCCCACGCCCCTCTGAGAGACATTTGGTTACAAAGAACTCAATGGTGCTCTAGGAGGAGATTCAGGTGATAAGGGGGGGGGGGGGGGGGGTTACCTTGTTGCTGATTGGCTAATGGTTACACAAGACAAAACATCGTTATGACATCATAAAGTGACCAAAATCTGATCAGCTCATTTTCAGACAGGTTTTTATAGAAATTGATCAAAAAGAGAGAGAATCTTTGTTCCTGAAACTTTCAGAGTCTCTTTCCACAGAGGGGACACATGTTGATGTAGAAGAGACATGAAGAAGAGGGGACACATGTTGATGTAGAAGAGACATGAAGAAGAGGGGACACATGTTGATGTAGAAGAGACATGAAGAAGAGGGGACACATGTTGATGTAGAAGAGACATGAAGAAGAGGGGACACATGTTGATGTAGAAGAGACATGAAGAAGAAGGGACACATGTTGATGTAGAAGAGACATGAAGAAGAGGGGACACATGTTGATGTAGAAGAGACATGAAGAAGAGGGGACACATGTTGATGTAGAAGAGACATGAAGAAGAGGGGACACATGTTGATGTAGAAGAGACATGAAGAAGAGGGGACACATGTTGATGTAGAAGAGACATGGAGAAGAGGGGACACATGTTGATGTAGGAGAGACATGAAGAAGAGGGGACACATGTTGATGTAGAAGAGACATGAAGAAGCGGGGACACATGTTGATGAAGAAGAGACATGAGTCTGACTAGCAACATCAAAAAACTATTTCCGCCCTGGAAGAAGCTCTTTAATTCCCTGCATCTTCTTCTTCAGTGGGCGAACCACAATTAACTTAGAAGTAATGGCCTCTGGGATGTTAAAAAGCAATACTCAGAATGAAAGGAAGGAGGAAGGTTTTAGCTTCAAGTGCTTCAGGGCTTTCAGTCTTAGTAAACTAACGCTTTACCACTCAGTCTGTTGTTTTCTAATTTAATTGCAAAAAAGCAACTGAAAAGGCGTAAAAGTGGCCATTTTCTGCTCTTTGGGTTGTTTTTATGGGTTTTTGTGCATGTCAATGGTCTGCAAAGGTTAAAATCCCAATTCAAAGGACGTTTCTCCCCCACTCTCTGGGGGATTTTTCCTCTGGATTTTGGATTATTGCAGTAAATAATCTCTGTTGTAAACAAACGTATCAGTCACATAATTTGTAATGGAGCCATACTACAATCCTCTGAAGTGCAATGACCTTTATAAGACATGACGCTTTAGGAAGCTGAAATCGATTACTAAAACAAAATGTGAATTAATGGAAACATCAGTTAACGGTTTACTATTATTAAACCTGATTTCCCTCCAGGGGATTAGAGAGGATATTTCCTGCTGATGTTCAGATGTATATCAGTATGTAGTGTCTCTACTTTAAAGAGTCCTCTCCTGCTGATGTTCAGGTGTATATCAGTATGTAGTGTCTCTACTTTAAAGAGTCCTCTCCTGCTGATGTTCAGGTGTATATCAGTATGTAGTGTCTCTACTTTAAAGAGTCCTCTCCTGCTGATGTTCAGGTGTATATCAGTATGTAGTGTCTCTACTTTAAAGAGTCCTCTCCTGCTGATGTTCAGGTGTATATCAGTATGTAGTGTCTCCACTTTAAAGAGTCCTCTCCTGCTGATGTTCAGGTGTATATCAGTATGTAGTGTCTCTACTTTAAAGAGTCCTCTCCTGCTGATGTTCAGGTGTATATCAGTATGTAGTGTCTCTACTTTAAAGAGTCCTCTCCTGCTGATGTTCAGGTGTATATCAGTATGTAGTGTCTCTACTTTAAAGAGTCCTCTCCTGCTGATGTTCAGGTGTATATCAGTATGTAGTGTCTCTACTTTAAAGAGTCCTCTCCTGCTGATGTGCAGGTGTATATCAGTATGTAGCATCTCTACTTTAAAGAGTCCTCTCCTGCTGATGTTCAGGTGTATATCAGTATGTAGTGTCTCTACTTTATCACTGAGCACAATCTCGATTTTATGTTTTTAACAGAAACTTGGATTGAACAAAATAACAGTGCAGCTGTTCTTATCGAATCAACCCCTCCCAACTTTAGTTTTATGAGTCAGGAAAGAATGCATAAGAAAGGGGGTGGAATTGCTATTCTGTTCAATGATTCCCTTCAATGCAGGAAGACATCTTATGGGAACTTTGCTTCTTTTGAATATGTGGCCCTTCAGCTGAAATGCTCCTCTCGAGCTCTGTTCCTAAATATCTATAGACCACCCAAATACTGTGCAAGCTTTTTTGATGATTTTACCGAACTGCTGTCTATAGTGTGTATTGACTTTGACCGTCTAGTCATTGTTGGTGATTTTAACATCCATGTTGACAACCCCCAGGACAGAGGGGCAAAATAACTGTTTTGTGTTCTTGATAGCTATGGACTGACTCAGCATGTGACGGAGCCCACGCACAATAAGGGGCACACTCTGGACTTAATTATCTCAAAGGGTCTGAATATCTCTAAGGTTGTGGTGACTGATGTTGCACTCTCTGACCATTCCTGTGTTTTCTTTGAGAGCTCTATTTCTGTTCACAAAAATGTTCAAAAAGAGGTAACCACAAAGCGATATTTAACTGAAAACGCTAGGGAAATGTTTACTCAGAATTTTTCTTCCACACTTGCCCCTGCTAACATCTCAGTAAATGAGCTAGTAGATCGTTTTAATTCAAATATTAAAAATGTTATAGATGCCATTGCTCCAACTAAGGTAAAGGAAGTGTCTGTTAAGAAAATATCTCCATGGAGAAAGGCCATGACCGTGAAAACAGAAAAAAGAGAATGTCGAAAAGCTGAACGCAGGTGGCGAAAAACAAATCTCCAGGTTCACTTTGAAATCTATAAAGAGAGACTTGGCCTTTATAATTTGGAATTGAAAAACGCACGACAATCGTTCTTCTCTGACATCATTAACAAAAACAAAAACAACGCACGTGCCTTGTTTGCTACCGTCGACAGACTAACTAACCCCCCAGTGTCAGTAGCCTCTGAATTTCTATCCACCAGGGCGTGCAATGATTTTGCCTTTTTCACTGACAACATTCAGAAAATCAGACAAGCAGTCAGTGCCTCTGCATCAGGAACAGCAAATGTGTTGTCTCTGTGTCCACTTAACATCAATTCAAACACCATGACACAATTCCATCAGATTAATGATAAAAACCTAGAGGACATTATTCAACTTCTGAAGTCCTCCTCCTGCTGCCTTGATATTATTCCAACAGGATTTTTCAAAGATGTTTTGCCTTGCATGGCCTCAGATCTACTTCATATAGTAAACAAATCTCTCCACACAGGTATTTTTCCACAGGCCCTGAAAACTGCAGTCATTAAACCGCTCTTAAAAAAGAATAATCTAGATGCTTCAGTAATGAACAATTACAGGCCCATATCAAACCTCCCATTTCTAGGTAAAATCATTGAAAAAGTTGTTTTTCAACAGTTGAGTAATTTCTTGCATTTAAATAACTGTTTGGATGTGTTCCAGTCAGGCTTTCGTCCAAACCACAGCACTGAGACTGCTCTTGTAAAGGTCTTTAATGACATCCACTTAAACACAGACAGTGGCAGAACTTCAGTGTTAGTATTATTAGATCTCAGTGCTGCGTTTGACACTGTTGACCACAGCATATTACTAGACCGACTGGAAAACTGGGTGGGACTTTCGGAAACAGTTCTAAATTGGTTTGAATCCTACTTAAAGGACAGAAACAACTTTGTTTCTATAGGTAAATACACATCTGAGTTGACAAATATGACATGTGGGGTACCTCAAGGCTCCATCTTGGGGCCTCTTCTCTTTTACGTCTACATGCTACCACTGGCTCAGATAATGAAGAACAACAAAATAAGTTACCATAGCGATGCGGATGACACACAAATGTACGTAACAATTTCACCAGGAGACTATGCTCCAATTCAAACACTGAGTAAGTGCATTGAACAAATCAATGACTGGATGTGTCAGAACTTTCTCCAATTAAACAAAGATAAAACTGAGGTAATGGTTTTAGGAGCCAAGGCAGAACGTTTAAAAGTTAGCGCTGAGCTTCAGTCTGCAATGTTCAAAACAACAGATAAAGCCAGAAATCTAGGTGTAGTCATGGACTCTGACCTGAGTTTCAACAGTCATATTAAAACAGTTACTAAATCAGCCTACTATCACCTAAAGAATATATCTAGGGTTAAAAGACTAATGTCACAGCAGGATTTGGAAAAACTTGTCCATGTTTTTATCTTCAGTAGACTCGACTACTGCAATGGTGTCTTTACAGGTCTCACTAAAAAATCTATTAGAAAGCTGCAGCTGATTCAGAATGCCGCTGCTCGAGTCCTCACCAACACTAAGAAAGTGGATCACATCACTCCTGTTCTGAAGTCTTTACACTGGCTTCCTGTGTGTCAAAGAATAGATTTCAAAATACTGCTGCTGGTTTATAAAGCTTTGAATGGTTTAGGCCCAAAATACATTTGTGACCTCCTGCTAAATGATGAACCATCCAGATCTCTCAGGTCTTCAGGGACTGGTCAGCTTTCTGTCCCCAGAGTCAGAACTAAACATGGAGAAGCAGCGTTCAGTTATTATGCTCCAAATATCTGGAACAAACTCCCAGAAACCTGCAGGTCCGCTGCAACTCTGACTACTTTTAAATCCAGGCTGAAGACTTTTCTTTTCTTTTTGTCGCTGCTTTTAATTGAACTATTCATATCTTAAACTGCACTGTAACTTTTATTCATGTATTTTTTTCTTTTAATGTTTATTTTATTTGCTTTTCTTTTTAATGACTGATTTTAAATGCCATTTTCTTAATGTCTTTCATTTTTTGTAAAGCACTTTGAATTGCCTTGTGTTGAAAAGTGCTATATAAATAAACTTGCCTTGCCTTGCCTTGCCTTTAAAGAGTCCTCTCCTGCTGATGTTCAGGTGTATATCAGTATGTAGTGTCTCTACTTTAAAGAGTCCTCTCCTGCTGATGTTCAGGTGTATATCAGTATGTAGTGTCTCTACTTTAAAGAGTCCTCTCCTGCTGATGTTCAGGTGTATATCAGTATGTAGTGTCTCTACTTTAAAGAGTCCTCTCCTGCTGATGTTCAGTTGTATATCAGTATGTAGTGTATCTACTTTAAAGAGTCCTCTCCTGCTGATGTTCAGGTGTATATCAGTATGTAGTGTCTCTACTTTAAAGAGTCCTCTCCTGCTGATGTTCAGGTGTATATCAGTATGTAGTGTCTCTACTTTAAAGAGTGCTCTCCTGCTGATGTTCAGGTGTATATCAGTATGTAGTGTCTCTACTTTAAAGAGTCCTCTCCTGCTGATGTTCAGGTGTATATCAGTATGTAGTGTCTCTACTTTAAAGAGTCCTCTCCTGCTGATGTTCAGGTGTATATCAGTATGTAGTGTCTCTACTTTAAAGAGTGCTCTCCTGCTGATGTTCAGGTGTATATCAGTATGTAGTGTCTCTACTTTAAAGAGTCCTCTCCTGCTGATGTTCAGGTGTATATCAGTATGTAGTGTCTCTACTTTAAAGAGTCCTCTCCTGCTGATGTTCAGATGTATATCAGTATGTAGTGTCTATACTTTAAAGAGTGCTCTCCTGCTGATGTTCAGGTGTATATCAGTATGTAGTGTCTCTACTTTAAAGAGTGCTCTCCTGCTGATGTTCAGGTGTATATCAGTATGTAGTGTCTCTACTTTAAAGAGTCCTCTCCTGCTGATGTTCAGGTGTATATCAGTATGTAGTGTCTCTACTTTAAAGAGTCCTCTCCTGCTGATGGTCAGGTGTATATCAGTATGTGTGAGTGTACAGTATAGCTGAAAGCCATATTAGCATTCGTAAAGAAATAAACCTGCTCTACGCTTTTTACAACATTAACACAAGCATCAAACTCAGCTGTAAATCTGACATCTCATTTGTCATTTATCAAAGTATAAACCTGCCAGGAAGCCAACACAATCAAACTAACACACACACACACACACACACACACACACACACACACACACACACACACACACACACACACACACACACACACACACACACACACACACACACACACACACACACACACACACACACACACACACACACACACACACACACACACACACACACACACACACACACACACACTCTGTAGCCCGTCTGTTGATCAGCATCTAATTAGCATAAATACCGCATCCTGTCGAATAAGGACATCGTGCAAAGACTTATATTGTTTTATTATATTTCACACATAGTGAAAAACCTCCTACTACATACATAATGTTATTGTTATTATCTATTTGTCTGTTGTGTTGTTACTGGCTGCCACGTCACTACTTTTCCTTGCCTATTTTACCTTGGATATGAACTTATATGATGTGTTCAACTTGTGCTTGCCTCTTTATTTAACATGTTAGTCTACTTATTGTTACTCTGCCTTCATCTGAAGTGTCCCTTTGCTGTAGCAATGTGAATTTCCCCGCTGTTTGTTTACCCTTAAATATACAGATTAAGTCAACTTTTGACACCAAATTGTGGTACAATATAAGTTTCAGTATTTTCAGATGTCAAACTGAATACATAGAGACCATTGAAAGCTACCTTTGTGTGTTGTGTTTACTGGAGGAACACGAGGAACACGTCCATCCATTGTCTGCACAGGAAGCAGGGGTAATAATCACAAAGCTGTTAGCCCTCTAGCTTTGATGCACTTGGCCAGTTTGCAAAATGCATCGTATTTGTTTGTAAAGCTAACAATGCTAACACGCTCCATCCAATTCAACATACTGTGAAAATAATCACACAGCTGTTAGCATGCACGCTAGCTTTGTTGCATGACCAGTTTGCAAAAGGCTTTATTTGTTGAGCTAACAATGCTAACATACAGAGGAAATGCTAACAGAGTTGGGAAATACTACTCTTAAGTACTATTTTGAGGTATATGTACTTTTAGTTAAGTATTTTAATTTAATACTGCTTTGTACTTCTACTCCACTACATCTAAGAAGTCATTATTGCACTACTTTTGGTACTTTTAGTATGTTTTAAAGCGAATACTATTGTACTTTCACTCAAGTAGGGTTTTGAATGCAGGACTTGTACTCGTTGCGGAGTATTTGTAATATCTGTTATCACTATTTTCACTTTATTAAAGGGTCTGAGTACCACCTCTGCTTCTGCATGTTAATATGAATGTGCAAAAAACAAGCACTGTTCCCCCTCTTTCTCTCATAAACTGGCACCTTTAATATTTAATATTCACAGCACTCGACTAAAGCAAAAGTGTTAACACACACACACACACACACACACACACACACACACACACACACACACACACACACACACACACACACACACACACACACACACACACACAGGGAGAAACACTTGAACACACACACACAGGGAGAAACACTTGAACACACACACACAGGGAGAAACACTTGAACACACACACACACGCTGCTTTATGGCTTTAAAGATTTCGCAACGTCAGCGAAATCTGTCTTCATAGGTGGAATGATAAATAATACACCACCTCTCCACGCCTCTAAGAAGTGTGTGTGTGTGTGTGTGTGTGTGTGTGTGTGTGTGTGTGTGTGTGTGTGTGTGTGTGTGTGTGTGTGTGTGTGTGTGTGTGTGTGTGTGTGTGTGTGTGTGTGTGTGTGTGTGTGTGTGTGTGTGTGTTATTCTCCTCTGGCACAAAGCAAACTCACAAACATCTCTCCACATGGGGAAGGCTTTAGTATCGTCTCATCTGAACTACAAAGCGTCTTTGGGTTTATTCTGCAGCCTCCCCCCCCCCCGCTTGTGATTGCTCTGCTGACCCCACCTAACAAGCACCCGGGGGGGGGGGGAATACAATCAAAACTGAACACCTAGGGAGCAGCAGTTACAGAAACTCAAGTGTGGGCCAATCAAAACGTCCTTATAAAGACAGAAACGAAAGAAACACACTTATATTTCACTGTGTGCAACAAAAAATGGTAACTTAAAGGGATGGTATGGATGGGGACTGTGCTTTAAGCTAAGTATTTTAATGTACGTCTACTCCACTACATTTGGTACTTTTAGTACATTTTAAAGCCAATACTATTCTACTTTCACTCAAGTAGGAGTTTGAATGCAGGACTTGTACTTGTTATAGAGAATTTGTAATATTTTGTATTGCTATTTTCAAAAAATGAAACTTAAAGAGACAGATTAGATGCGGATAGGTTTGTAATGTTGAATAGATAATGTAATGTACGTCCATTGAACATTAGTTAGCTTCTTGTTGGTACATCATGCATCTTCTGTCGGTGGGCTAGGTTACTGGGCCACTTTACTAAATCAAAACTATACAAAATTGTCCAAAACTCCTAAAACATCAACTGTAGATTTGTGTGGCTTTTTGCAGAACAACTACTTCGTCCGAATTTCATGTAATTTGGTGGAAGGATGAACCACTGGCCAAGGATTAACTAAATAAAAAATGGTCCACAAATCTCTTAGATCGTGACCTTACACTTGCACTGATTTTCTTGAGCAGTCCACCTTGTGTTTGCGAGAGACAGAGCTACACATCAAGCCATTGCGCCCATTGAACATTAGTTAGCTTCTTGTTGGTACATCCTGCTTCTCCTGTAGGTAAACCACTGGCTATGGCTACATGTAGGTAACTGGGCCAGTACAAACCAAAACTAGGGTGCAGCGGTTAGAAACACAAGTTTGGTCCAATCAAAACGTCCTTATAAAGACAGAAACAAAAGAAACACACTTATATTTCACTGTGTGCAAGGAAAACATGTAACTTAAAGGGACTGTATGGATGGTTTGAAGTGGGGTGGTATAAGGAACTACTTCTTAGTCATGTATTACTCAGTCGATGCAGTTAGGAGTACCAGTACTAAGCAATTAACTGCTGTAGACGTATTTTAGACACCTAAACATCCATATAAGTTAAACAACTTGCACCTTGGTTTGACTTGCACTCGCTCATAGACATGTATATACAGTAATCCCCTAGATTACATTACATTTCATTTAGCTGACGCTTTTATCCAAAGCGACTTACAATGACCAATTACAGGGACATTCTCCCTGGAGTAACTAAGGGCTACGTGCCTTGCTCAAGGGCACACTAGTGGTGGTGTTCCAGGCGGGATTTGAACTCACAACCATTCGATCTTCAGCCCACCTCACTATCCATTACGGCCCGTCCACACAGCGGCGTGCGTTGAAGCTTCCAACGCTTCTGCCCATTCACTTTGAATGGGGTGACGTCACTTTTAGCCGAACTGCATTGTGGGAAGTGACGTGGAGCGTTGCTGGCGTTGCTCGCTTCAAAAGTTGAGCAATGTTCAACTTTTGGCGCCTCGGCAGAAGCGTCAGCCAATCAAATCCCGTTTATGCAAATCTGCCAGTACAAGCGCTAGCCAATCAAACCGCGTGTATGCTGGGAGAGACTACGCAGGTCATTTCCTCATATTCCAAAAAATGGAGGGAAAATCCATTATAGCGGTAGTGAATCACCCGGTGCTGAATGATCAGTCTCTGTTCATCTACCGGGATACAAACCGGAGGAGCGAGGCATGGAGGGAGGAGGCAGAGGCAGAGACTGGTAGGTTTTCGCCTGTTTGGGGATTTTATATCCAGTTTACTTCGTTTTAACATTGCTATTGCTTTGTATGTCGGGGGCGGGAGATTCATGTGATTGGTTGTTGGTCGCGTTGCTCGCAAAAAATCCCCAAGCTTTCAGACACGCCCACCGCCAAGCGTCAACGCACGCTGCTGTGTGGACGCTCCGTAAGACCACCACTACCCCTAAATCGTGACCTTGCACTTCCACAGATTTCCTTTACCAGTTCACCTTATAGTTACGAGAGACACAGCAAACCATTTTTCCTGGGAATATTTGGAATAAACATCCATTGTCTCAAAGGAAAAGGAGTGTGGAAGTGTGAGGGATGGTACTGTTCCATGACATCAACACCAAAGGAGAATATACATTTACACCCACAGCCGGTTATCTCATATTATCTTACATGCTCAGGGTCAGAAACAGAACACAAGAAGATCCGAAATGGAAAACCAGAAGTGTAATGTGTCGGGGAGAGGCAGAGGAGGACAGCATTGACACTCCGTTTCCTCCACTTTATCCAAAACACAGAGAGAAGTCTGATAATACATACTGATATACACCTGAACATCAGCAGGAGAGCACTCTTTAAAGTAGAGACACTACATACTGATATACACCTGAACATCAGCAGGAGAGGACTCTTTAAAGTAGAGACACTACATACTGATATACACCTGAACATCAGCAGGAGAGGACTCTTTAAAGTAGATACACTACATACTGATATACACCTGAACATCAGCAGGAGAGGACTCTTTAAAGTAGATACACTACATACTGATATACACCTGAACATCAGCAGGAGAGGACTCTTTAAAGTAGATACACTACATACTGATATACACCTGAACATCAGCAGGAGAGGACTCTTTAAAGTAGAGACACTACATACTGATATACACCTGAACATCAGCAGGAGAGGACTCTTTAAAGTAGATACACTACATACTGATATACACCTGAACATCAGCAGGAGAGGACTCTTTAAAGTAGATACACTACATACTGATATACACCTGAACATCAGCAGGAGAGGACTCTTTAAAGTAGAGACACTACATACTGATATACACCTGAACATCAGCAGGAGAGGACTCTTTAAAGTAGATACACTACATACTGATATACACCTGAACATCAGCACGAGAGGACTCTTTAAAGTAGAGACACTACATACTGATATACACCTGAACATCAGCAGGAGAGGACTCTTTAAAGTAGATACACTACATACTGATATACACCTGAACATCAGCAGGAGAGGACTCTTTAAAGTAGAGACACTACATACTGATATACACCTGAACATCAGCAGGAGAGGACTCTTTAAAGTAGAGACACTACATACTGATATACACCTGAACATCAGCAGGAGAGGACTCTTTAAAGTAGATACACTACATACTGATATACACCTGAACATCAGCAGGAGAGGACTCTTTAAAGTAGAGACACTACATACTGATATACACCTGAACATCAGCAGGAGAGGACTCTTTAAAGTAGAGACACTACATACTGATATACACCTGAACATCAGCAGGAGAGGACTCTTTAAAGTAGAGACACTACATACTGATATACACCTGAACATCAGCAGGAGAGGACTCTTTAAAGTAGAGACACTACATACTGATATACACCTGAACATCAGCAGGAGAGGACTCTTTAAAGTAGAGACACTACATACTGATATACACCTGAACATCAGCAGGAGAGGACTCTTTAAAGTAGAGACACTACATACTGATATACACCTGAACATCAGCAGGAGAGGACTCTTTAAAGTAGAGACACTACATACTGATATACACCTGAACATCAGCAGGAGAGGACTCTTTAAAGTAGAGACACTACATACTGATATACACCTGAACATCAGCAGGAGAGGACTCTTTAAAGTAGAGACACTACATACTGATATACGCCTGAACATCAGCAGGAGAGGACTCTTTAAAGTAGAGACACTACATACTGATATACGCCTGAACATCAGCAGGAGAGGACTCTTTAAAGTAGAGACACTACATACTGATATACACCTGAACATCAGCAGGAGAGGACTCTTTAAAGTAGAGACACTACATACTGATATCCACCTGAACATCAGCAGGAGAGGACTCTTTAAAGTAGAGACACTACATACTGATATACACCTGAATATCAGCAGGAGAGGACTCTTTAAAGTAGAGACACTACATACTGATATACACCTGAACATCAGCAGGAGAGGACTCTTTAAAGTAGAGACACTACATACTGATATACACCTGAACATCAGCAGGAGAGGACTCTTTAAAGTAGAGACACTACATACTGATATACACCTGAACATCAGCAGGAGAGGACTCTTTAAAGTAGAGACACTACATACTGATATACACCTGAACATCAGCAGGAGAGGACTCTTTAAAGTAGAGACACTACATACTGATATACGCCTGAACATCAGCAGGAGAGGACTCTTTAAAGTAGAGACACTACATACTGATATACACCTGAACATCAGCAGGAGAGGACTCTTTAAAGTAGAGACACTACATACTGATATACACCTGAACATCAGCAGGAGAGGACTCTTTAAAGTAGAGACACTAAATACTGATATCCACCTGAACATCAGCAGGAGAGGACTCTTTAAAGTAGAGACACTACATACTGATATACACCTGAACATCAGCAGGAGAGGACTCTTTAAAGTAGAGACATGAGATACTGATATACACCTGAACATCAGCAGGAGAGGACTCTTTAAAGTAGAGACACTACAAAAAAAGACTGAAAAATTACAAAAGTGCAATATACAGAGCTGATACGTACATTTAAAATAAATGAATCAGCATGGTTTGATCAAGTCTTTTCCAAATGAATTTGTGTTCATCAATAATAATAATAATATTAATGGATTACCTTTTTTAGCGCCTTTCAAAGGACCCAAGGCCGCTTTAAATGGTGTAAGGATCGGCAAGAAAACAACAAAACAAGTAGGGCAAATAATCAAGTAAAGTCTTCTCTTCTGTCTTTGTCTTTGTTTACTTTTAAACCAGTCTAAATATTAAACGAGGCTCATTTGTCATTATTTTAGAGACAAAATGACTCATCAGTTAATTAAAAAGAACACTGGACTAATCCAAAACCCAAACAATCATCAGATGCAGCCACAAGTTGTTCAATTAACACGAGATAAACCCCAAAACCCATCAACACTTAAAGAAATGTCTTCAAAAGTCCATTTTAAAACAACTCCTGATTGACAAATAAGTGGTTAATCACAAATAACTGAATATGAAAAACAACTTACTTTTTCATCTAGTTTTAGAATCTCGCAATAACCTCCTCCCATGACAGATGGCTCTCAGCGCTGCAGCCGTAACGTTTTATGTCCCGGATCTTTGCAGATAGAGAGTAAATCTGTCACGGTGTTTCCTCTCATGTGTCCCCGCTTGCCCTGCGTTTAACGCCTGCTCCTCCACTAAACACGTGTGTAAATATAATACGAAGAAGTGTTCCTCCATTAGCAAACATGACCCTGACAATAGTGAGAACATTAAGTTTCACTCTGAGTACTGCACTTCCTCATTTAGGTTTCCTCCCCCTATGCATTGACACACTTTGAATAATGAGAAAAACCCGCAGAGCACGACTGGACAGCAAACTCAACTCGCTCATGTTCTCTCTGTTTGAAGAAAGATATTTACATATTTAGTGCCACTTTATTCAGAAACCAGGAATATAAAACCACTTCTCTCACACTTCCTTCTTGCTTTCACTAGTATATTGCAGTGTGCACCTTTAACCAAAGTGCACATAAGCTAAAAGCAGAACAAGCTGAACTTTGTGGACCTCTCAAAGTTAACAAACACGGAACTGTTAAGGAATGGAAGTAGAGACACTACATACTGATATACACCTGAACATCAGCAGGAGAGGACTCTTTAAAGTAGAGACACTACATACTGATATACACCTGAACATCAGCAGGAGAGGACTCTTTAAAGTAGAGACACTACATACTGATATACACCTGAACATCAGCAGGAGAGGACTCTTTAAAGTAGAGACACTACATACTGATATACACCTGAACATCAGCAGGAGAGGACTCTTTAAAGTAGAGACACTACATACTGATATACACCTGAACATCAGCAGGAGAGGACTCTTTAAAGTAGAGACACTACATACTGATATACACCTGAACATCAGCAGGAGAGGACTCTTTAAAGTAGAGACACTACATACTGATATACACCTGAACATCAGCAGGAGAGGACTCTTTAAAGTAGAGACCCTACATACTGATATACACCTGAACATCAGCAGGAGAGGACTCTTTAAAGTAGAGGCACTACATACTGATATACACCTGAACATCAGCAGGAGAGGACTCTTTAAAGTAGAGACACTACATACTGATATACACCTGAACATCAGCAGGAGAGGACTCTTTAAAGTAGAGACACTACATACTGATATACACCTGAACATCAGCAGGAGAGAACTCTTTAAAGTAGAGACACTACATACTGATATACACCTGAACATCAGCAGGAGAGGACTCTTTAAAGTAAAGACACTACATACTGATATACACCTGAACATCAGCAGGAGAGGACTCTTTAAAGTAGAGACACTACATACTGATATACACCTGAACATCAGCAGGAGAGGACTCTTTAAAGTAGAGACACTACATACTGATATACACCTGAACATCAGCAGGAGAGGACTCTTTAAAGTAGAGCCACTCCATACTGATACACACCTGAACATCAGCAGGAGAGGACTCTTTAAAGTAGAGCCACTCCATACTGATATACACCTGAACATCAGCAGGAGAGGACTCTTTAAAGTAGAGACACTCCATACTGATATACACCTGAACATCAGCAGGAGAGGACTCTTTAAAGTAGAGACACTCCATACTGATACATGACTAAATGACACACACACACATTGGTATGCCAGTGCAACTCAGAACCCTCAAACATCTATGGGGTTGTTTTCTTAGTACTGCAACTATTTCTATGCTGCTTTCTGCGGTCCACCCTGTTGGACCATGAAGATGTATTGCATTGTATTGCAAACATGATTTGAATGATACTAGCTCTCTTCTCTTCCTCCTCTCTTTTCTATCCAGCCGCAGTGCCACAAATCTTCCTCTCTTGTCCCTCTAATAAAAGCCAGAAATATCACAGAATAGCCCTCTATCTCTTTCGCCTCTCTTTGCAGCAGAATCAGCTCCTCTTGCCGGGCTTACAGGTCACCGGTCTGGTGAGACAGATGTCTGGAGAAAGCCAAGTGCTAAGTGGGTTTCAATAATGCATGCACTGTGAGTAAGGGCCTCGAAAGTGTGTGTGTGTGTGTGTGTGTGTGTGTGTGTGTGTGTGTGTGTGTGTGTGTGTGTGTGTGTGTGTGTGTGTGTGTGTGTGTGTGTGTGTGTGTGTGTGTGTGTGTGTGTGTGTGTGTGTGTGTGTGTGTGTGTGAGCAGATAGATCCACGGTTTAGGTGCATTGTGCAGTGTGAACGACTGAGACGAGAGGAATATTGTTTAGGTGTTGAGTAACAGTAATAATAAACTGTATTTAATTCAGCTGTTTTAGCTCATCTTATTCAGTTTGAAATGGTTATAGTTTACACATTTACTTGCAGCATCATCTTGCACCACTGTTGTGTTTCTTATTGCCCTGTTTTTATTGCTTTATGACTTGTTTATGTTGCACCGTTGCAGGAGCCTGGGACTTAAGATTTTCATTGCCATATCAACACAGTAGCTGCAACACCACTTCTGATGATAAAGCCTTTGAATCCTGGTGTGTGTGTGTGTGTGTGTGTGTGCGCGCGCGCGTGTGTGCGTGTGTTTTGGGAGGATGGGAAAGCCTCCCGATCTCCGACCTCATCTATATTTCAGCTCGGCGGCGGTCCGTGAGGTCTTTCTCCCGCTCCCCTCTGTTCGCTTTCTGCACTGAAGGTGGAGACGAGTGTTCCTCGGTACATTACATCGCCCCCCCACCCATCCCTCCCTATCTCCCCCCCTCCATCCCCCCCACCTCCATCCCTCCCTATCTCCCCCCCATCCCTCCTGAGGCCCAGCAGCAGAATGAAGATGTTCTCAACATACCGAGTGTGTTCAGAAAAAGGGTGAAAGAAGCCTTACAGCAGGTTAAATATGAACATATATATTCCCCTTTGTGTGTGTCCTCGACTGAACCTCAAGCATGAATTATTAACCAGATATAATGTGAACTACGTGCTTTACATTTCTGTCTTTATGCCTATTACCTCTGCAAAGGAAGGGGTTTGGTTTGTGTGTCTTTTGCAGGAATATAGAAAAATACGGGTCTTAATTTCATGACATTTGGTGGAAGGATGTATCTTTGTCCAAAAATGAAATTGTGCAATTTTGGAGTCTGCAGGCATTTGGTATGACTTTGTATTAACAATGTGAAATAGGGCGTTTGCACTGCACTCATGTGGTGTTAGGGTAATTGGGTAAATGGGTTTTTAACTGGGAGAATTCACATAAACACCCTCAGAAAGAACAGATATGAACGCCTTGTTTAAACGCTTTGAGCAGGATTACAGGAACACTACGGGTCCGAATGTCATGACATTCGGTGGAAGGGTAAACCATTGGCCAAGGATTAACTCGTACCATTTTGGAGTGGATCTGAATCTTTGAGCAAATGTAGTTTTACTTTCTTTAACAATGCAACATAGGGCATTTGTGCTGCATTCATGTGGTGTTAGAATAATTGGTTAAATAGATTTCCAACTGAGAGAATTCACATAAACGCCTCAAGAACTGATATTAACACCTTGTTTAAACATTTCCTCTTTGAGCGTTGTCCTTGACCGAACCCTAAAACATTCATAGTTAACCAGATTATATTGTGAAGCACATGTTTTACATTTACGGTCTTTATCTTGTTCGTTGTCATTTTGGTTTTTGAGTCTTCCTGCAGGATTACGGAAAAACTACTGCTCCGAATGTCTTTAAATTTGGCGGAAGGGTGAAGAATCAGCCATGGATTAACTCATACAATGTTGAAGTGGATCTGAATCTTTGGCAGATACATTTATCTGGTTTGACTTTCTTAAACGTTGCATTCGAGGGAATTTGTGCTGCATTCATGTGTTGTTAGAATAATTGGTTAATTGTTTTTTAACTAGGAGAAATCCCATGAACGCCTCCGCACGAAGAGAAAAGAACGTGTTGTTTGAACGCTCTGATAACATACAGAGAGGGGGATACAAAATGACCAGGAGGTTAAATATGATTATCTATATTCCCCTTTGTACCTTGTCCCCGACAGAACCTGAAACATTAATAATTAACCAGATTATAATGTGAAATATCTGCTTTACCTAACTGTCTTTATCTTTATTACTTCTGCACAGGAGGTTGTGTTTGTTAGCTGTCTTCTTTGTGTGTCTGCAGGAATACAGGAAAAACACTGCTCCGATTTTCATGACATTTGGTGGAAGTGTAAAGAACTGGCAAAGGATGAACTCATAACATTTTGGAGTGGATCTGAATCTTTGGGCAGATACAAACATTTGGTTTCACCTTCTTTAACAATGTGAAATAGGGCATTTGTGATGCATTCATGTGGTGCCTGAACAATTGGAAAACGTAGTTCCCGCCTATCGTAGTTCCCGAATCATCCCGAAAGTCCTCTTTCAACAGATATAAATCCAATCCACTTTATTTCTATAGCACATATTAAAAACAGAGGGTTTTCCAGCAAACATAACATTATAATAAATATAATATTACAATAATAGATAAAAGGCACACATAAGAATGAATACAAGGCACACAAAGGCTATGGACGGACAATAAAAGCATACAAATCGATAAAACAGCTCAAACTGACAGCGAGGGAAAAGAGGAGGGTCTTCAGACGGGACTTAAAAGTTTGGAGGGTGGGCGACAATTTGACATGAGGGGGGCAGGTCGTTCCAGAGCCTGGGGGCTACCGCTGAGAAGGCTCGGTCTCCCCTGGTCTTTCTCTTGGATTCAGGGACTACCAGCTGATCAGCCGACCTCAAAGCCCTTGAGGGGGTGTACACCTGTAGGAGGTTGGAGATGTACTGAGGGAGGGGCCAGCCCATTGAGCGAGTTAAAAACAAACAATAACATCTTAAAATTAACTCTAAAATGGACAGGAAGCCAGTGGAGGTGTGATGTGCTCGTGCTTGCGTGTTCCTGTAAGCAGCCGAGCCGCAGCGTTTTGCACCAGCTGCAGGCGGGCCAGCGAGGTCTGGTTCAGGCATAAAGTGCATTACAGTCATCGAGACGCGTGGAAGCAAAGGCCTGAATAACACGCTCAAAGTCTATAAACATGATTGAGCAATAAAATACAACCTTGGGTAACAACGAACACCATGACTGCTTTTTCTAATGTTTCATTTAATTATCCTATACTTTACAACTTGCTGTCGTGTTAAATGGCTGTTCCTTTACTACTGTTGTAAGTACGTTTTACTCCAACGTATTTTGGTTGTGATTTAGCTTCTTTACTTATTATAACTTAATGTTTTTCGGCACTCTCCTCCTTTGCTGTAACAACGTGAATGTCCCCGCTGTGGGATGACATTTTGATTTGAGGATATTTTTAAATTGTTAACCCTAAAACTCAGTATAATTGTAACAAATCAAACAGATACAAGTATAGCCTCACTTCAAGGGGAACAATATGGTTTTAATAGTAGTATGCACTGAAGTACACGCAGTATGTCAGCAGTAATGGTGTGTGTTTTATGAAGTACTTTTTGTGTGTAACAGTAAATCCCCCCCCCCCCCCCCCTCTCTCCTCACTTCCGTCCTGCTTCTGTTCCAACTGTCTCTGAATCCCTCGGACAGCAGCAGTTCACAGAACACATGTTCAGGTGATCGGAGCTGAACTCTCACATTTCCTAATTTCTACTGCGTCTCTGCCTCAAATGGGAAAGGTTGCTTTTACCATAACACTGCACTGTGCTCCTCTTCCTCCTCCTCCTCTTCCTCCTCCTCTTCCTCCTCCTGTTCAAATGTCACATTCTCCTGTAAACAGCTAACATTTCCCTCTGGTGCATTGAGTTATAAACATATATTATTGAGCAAGTTATTGTTTGCAGGAGTCGGTTGTGGTACTTCTAGTTTAGGTTAAAGGTCACCTATCATGCTATCTTTAGGCAATAGCATGGGTCTCAGATATATACAAATATATAAAAAACATGTCTATGAAGTGTTTTGCTTCAAATACCAAACAGACCACCCATTCCAGCCATGCCTCATATCCCTCTATTTCACTTCCTGTTTCTAAAGTGCTGATTTGGGTATAAAGCTTTAGAGAGGAGGGGTCTGAGCTCATGCGGGACCCGGCAGCTACTGTCTAAACTAAATGCTGCCGTGATGAAACGCCATATCATGGATTATCAAGGATCTGAAACAGTATGGAGCTCAAAGGCTTTCTCTCTTGCCGGTTATACCACAAGGTGAGTTCCTTTTTACTTCCTGCTTCTTCACACACATGCTCTCCAGTACAGGTTAGCTCTGAGTGTTAGCAATGCTAATGTAAACACCGACCATATTACGTCCAAAGCAGTCGGGCATTGTTTCTGATAGCAACTCTCTGATTGGGCCGTGGGTCCACATTTCAGATATTACGTCATATCGGACACAAATCTGGATCAGCTCAGTTGTTCCCCGTTTTTAGAGATTTGGGTACGGAGGAAAAGAAAGAGGGTTTTATTTTCTGACGCTGCGTGAGTTCCCTGACACACCGGGGACACATGTTGTGTGATAGGTCCCCTTTAAGTACCTGAGTAATCTGTAGTATTTTGGATATTGTTGTATTTTGACTTTTTATTTTAATTCTCCAGAATATTTGATATTGTTTTGTTTATATTGTTTAATTCCTAAAAAACCTCTAACTTTAACTCAGAAAACGTAAAAGACAGTGAGATGTGGTTGAAAGCTGAACCTTGTGTTACATTTGTTTCCAAACTGCTAGATCAAAGGTCAAGAATGAAGTTTGAGGCTCAGGGATTTTAAAATCATAAATAACTCGGCTAAAAATAGTCCGTCTAAAAATGGTTTGTCAGGAGAGCTGCCAGACTTTAGTGAGAGTTCAGGCTCTGGTGTGAATTTTAAATAAACTACATTACACTTCACTCCGCAGCGCTGTCAGCTGACGTTAGATGTGTTGTATAAGATACGTTACATATTTGATGAAGCCGGCCGTGATTGCAAAGCTGAGTATTCCCTGAAAGTTATTTTCAGGCAGAAAGAGAGTCAGCAAAAAGCCTTCGTAAAGGAAAGAGAGACTGCAAGAAGTCAGCTCTTAAAAACAACGGAAAAGGTTCAAAATGGGGGGAAACTGTACCTGAAATGAAATGAAACACGGTATACTATCTAATTAGGGTTTAAAGGGAACAAAGCATTGAAAAGTGACAGAAAAAATGCATATTGCCTTCATTAAAGTTACGTAATCTAAATTAGATTGCACATTTCCGCACTGTATTTCTGTCTGCACCACACGATGAGATGCCTTTAGTGTCCTCTCATCATCATCATCATCATCATCATTACATGCAGCCATGTTGATTGAACACCACATTAAAAAGGTGAGACCATTATATATCCATCTATGCAGGAACGTTTCCACTGCAAAGCCTTAAACGTCCTGCAACGCCTCACATCCCAGTGAGCTCTGCTAATGCACTCTTTAAAAAAAGCAGCAATCTCCACTGCAGTGATTCACTATTTTAGCTGTCTTTGCACCCCGCCCCCTCACTTCTAAGCATAACACACCAGTAATGACAGGCCTCTGCAGAACATCAACACAAGGTGCTCCGTGTTGCCATGCCTTCTCCAGGTGTGTCATTATTTTCAGGATCGGGATGGAAACACAAAGGCTCTCAGTTGTTCTCCCCCTCTGCCTTCCTCTTGGTGATGTGAGGAGTGTTTGCTTCTGTTTGGGCCTGGCGGATCCGAGTCACTAGTTGTAGCTCGTTTGTGTGAATGTTAGGGGGGTAACAGTGGTATCTATTACCTACACTCAAATAAGGGTCCCAGAACAGTTCTCCCTGAAGAGAATATCTTCCCCAGCTGACACATTTCCCCCAGAAAACAATGCATTGTAAACCATAAGGGTTGTGGTTCACAGTCGACCATCATCAAGAAGAAGAAGAAGAAGAAGAAGAAGAAGAAGAAGAAGAAGAAGAAGAAGAAGAAGAAGAAGAAGAAGAAGAAGTGGCTTGGTCTAATGTAATTCAAAGCTTACAAACCTATTTAGCACTATACAGTAAACATCAGGTAGCTAGTTTGTTTGCTAACGTTAGTCGACATCCGCTTAACTCTTTGACACAGTTCAAGTTTCTCGTGTTGCAAGATCTCCCAAGACTTCATCCATTGTTTCTGACAGAGACAAATCAGTTAAATCTGTCTCCAAACAAGTGGATTTTCTCCCGATTTCAGTGCCAAAACATTCTCGTGAAAAGTGGGTCCAATATTTACTTTGGGGACCTTATGGTGGATTACTCGTCCATGCAAAGCGTTAGGGTTAGGGTTTGGTAAACTGCCTAAGAGTGCCTCCTCCTTTCTGAATCCTCTTTGATAAAACTCTCTAAAAGGGACCCATGTGAAACTTATATTCGAAAACCAAGGTCTCTGTGTTTCTAAGAGTGTATTGAACATGCTGGCCTCATGAAGTCTGCTTCAACTCTTTGACACAGTTCAAGTTTCTCGTGTTGCAAGATCTCGCAAGACTTTGTTTCTGACAAATCAGTTAAATCTGTCTCCAAAAGAGTAGATTTGTCCGTCCAAAAATTCCATCTTAGTGCCATGACGTTCAGGAGGTATAGCTCGTGAAAAGTGGGTCCAACATTTACTTTGGGGACCTTATGGTGGATTACACGTCCATGCAAAGGGTTAGGGTTAGGGTTAGGTAAACTGCCTAAGAGTGCCTCCTCCTTTCTGAATCATCTTTGATAAAACTCTCTGAAAGTGATCCATGCGAAAACTTTATTAAAACGTTCGTACCAGAAACCAAACAGGGTCTTCTTATGTTTCTAAGAGTGTTTTGAACATGCTGGCCTCTTAGTGTCTATCAGTGTTTGAGCAAAATGGAACAACAGCAGACTCTGGATGGTTTTCTGCCAACTCTGTGTGTTTGTTTACCCGTGAGCAGCAACTAACACGTTACAAACTAACGCGATACTGTAACGCAACTACCTTTTGCGGTAACTAATAACGTTACTAGTAGTGATGTTACGTATTGCGCCGAGGCTTCGGAGCGTGTGTCGAGTAATCCCTGAAGCTTCTTGTGAAGCATGTATCGAGGCTCGTCTCGTTTTGGGCCACTGACGTCATCGATGACAAACGAAGCCTCGCTGCCTGTCGATACCACGTGACTGCTTCAGGAAGCGATTCAGATCGGTTGAACCGTTGAACCACAACGCTCATAATACCCATGGATGTGTAATAAGAACCATATTTCCCCTCCTGTACCCGGGCCCGGTGACACGATGGAATCAAGAGAGCTCAGACCCTCACTTATAGAGGTCGGAACATGTCATAAGTGTAAATAAATACAAGCATAAATAAATGTAGGAATAAAAACATGAACAAATACAGGAATAAATACAGGAATAAATATGGTCCAGTGTTTTCAGGTAGATTCAGTGTGTGTGCTGCGGCTCAGCTGGAAAGCAGTTGACTCACGACCGCAGGGTCCCTGGTTCAACGACTGAATACGTATTTGTTGTTGTTTATAAAAGCTACAGCTAAATGAGATAATTAATAAATGTATTCTTTGATATGGTTTAGCCTTTCTCCGGCTACAACATGGTTACGTTTATTAACATTATTAAGGAATACAAATCCCTCTTTGCAATGTTTACCAGCCTCCTTAGGCTTTTCAATCACAATCATTCAACTGGAATAAAAACAATATTGTTAACATGAACATATTATATTATATTATTCTAAGGCTTTACTCAATGGGAACTCGGTATGAGATAGAGCACACTGTTGAGATGTCCAATCTGCCTGTTGTACACACTTTGACCAACAGGGGGCTTGTGTTCAGATGAAGCCCATGATGAAGCCTCATGAGATGAACCCTTTTGCGAACCAATTGGCTGGAAAGCTTCAAAGCTTCATAAGGCTTCATCTCACCATCACTAGTTACTAGTTACCTATTCCCATTCAGTAACGCCGTTATAGTTACTGTGATTCAAATGGGTGCGTTACTGCGTTACATTATGTGATGGAACTGAACCGAATCTCCCTGCGGATGTAGTTTACAGGCGAATACAGCGATGTCCTCTCACAGCACCATGGAAAAGTGAAAGTGACCAGAGAGGAGGGATGATTGGTTAACGCGGGGTAACATTTCAGGGTAAGCCAATCAGAGACAGAGTTGGGCGGGTCTTGCCTTACACACACACATACACGGCAACGCCCACCACCACCACCACCACCACCACCACCACCACCACCACCACCACCACCACCACCACACACACACACACACACACACACACACACACACACACACACACACACACACACACACACACACACACACACACACACACACACACACACACACACACACACACACACACACACACACACACACACACACACACACACACACACACACACAATGGCAGATGCAAGTATCAGCGAGAGCAGCAGCGCATTTACAACTTGGAGATATAACCACTATTTTCAATTTGTGTATAGCCTAAAGGACGCAAAAGATATTACGGTCAAATGTAAACTGTGTGCAGACAGAAAGCATTGTCCACATCGAACAGCAATGCCAATCTCCTGAAGCACCTAACTAATGCAGCTACATGTGGGGAGTTGTCTTTTCTCTTACGGTGCCACAGAACAACACAAAAACTTGTATTTGTATCATTATTTTTAAAGTAAAGTAACTTGTTACTAGTTACTTTTATAATTTAGTAACTAATAAAGTAACTAGTTACTTTTTTTTGAGAGCAGTAACTATAACTAGTTACTTTTTAAAAGTAACTTTCCCAACACTGCCCGTGAGACACCAACACACTGCCAGCCTTTGTGATGACGGCACCTGCTGTATCTCCACATCCTCTCGTCTGTTGTAAACACTGCTGCATCCTCTCAGGGCGAAGAGCAGTCTGTGTTAAAGGTCCGCCAACAATCCGGTGTATCGTCGAGGGAAAGACTCAGGTCCACGAGACGCACAGAATCATAGTAAACTGAGACGGATCACACCACACTGGAGAAAACGCTGCTCCAAAATCAAGTCAAAGAATGATAAAAACAAGGTGTTTTCGCTTGTAATAAGTAAAAAAACTCTGCCAATAGAACAAGTGAATATTCGCTTGGTTAGAAAGGAGATCTTGTGATTAGCTGGTAAAACTTATTATAGGATTAGTAAATGTTGTGTTTCAAATGAGCCTGAAATGCTCAAAGCTTTTCAGTTTTCTGATGTTAATTTTTTTAAATCAAGTAAGATGCATTTGTTAAAACAAGATGAACCATCTTTTACAAAAACCACAGCAGCTTAAAAATCATGTTTCATTTGAGATTCAACTCAAAATAAGATGTTTTCAAGAGTCTTGAAGATGCATTGTCTAAAAACAAGACCTTATATCTCACTGCATTGTTCCCTCTTCAGTTAATATGTCTTATATCGAGTGCAAAGACATATTCTGACTAGATATTAGACTCATATACTTGGCAAGACTGTGAGTGTTTACAGTGATGGCAACACACAGGCCAAAGTAGGTCAACACCCAAGAAAGACCCTGCTGGGCTGCCACTGATTCGCCGACACACTCCCATTGTCTGTTCTGCTGCCATTGTTATTGCGGAAACAGGAACATAGAAGCCATTACTAACGTCTCCAGTAAAGCCTGATGGTCTTTGCATTAGTCTCGAGGCGCTAAGTGCTGAGGGAACAGAATCAGGCTGAAGGAGTGGAGACGGCGCCTTTATGTCCAGAACTGCTGCTGAGCAACACATAACAGGAAACTCAATGAGTGACGGCTTAAAGAGACTCACTATCATCGTGTTCTTCTGTCCTGTTGATGACATATCTCCACACCGCAAAAACGTGAACTATTGCCAAGTATATTCGTCTGATTTCAAGTCAGAATATGTCTTTACACTCGATATAAGACCTAATCAGAGGTGGGAAGTAACTAAGTACATTTTATAAAGTACTGTACTAGTATAATTCTGAGGTACTTGTACTTAACTTCAGTATTTCCATTGTATGCTACTGTGTACTTCTACTCCACTACAGTTCAGAGGTAAATGGTGTGCTTTTACTTCACAGTAACATTTTCAATTCAGGACTTTTACTGTAACAGAGTACTTTTACTTTTACTCAAGTACAAGATCTGAGTACTTCTACTTTTACTCAAGTACAAGATCTGAGTATTTCTACTTTAACTCAAGTACAAGACCTGAGTACTTCTATAACTCAAGTACAAGCCCTGAGTACTTCTACTTTTACTCAAGTACAAGACCTGAGTACTTCTACTTTTACTCAAGTACAAGATCTGAGTACTTCTACTTTTACTCAAGTACAAGACCTGAGTACTTCTATTTTTACTCAAGTACAAGACCTGAGTACTTCTACTTTTACTCAAGTACAAGACCTGAGTACTTCTACTTTTACTCAAGTACAATATCTGAGTACTTCTACTTTTACTCAAGTACAAGACCTGAGTACTTCTACTTTAACTCAAGTACAATACCTGAGTACTTCTACTTTTACTCAAGTACAAGATCTGAGTACTTCTACTTTTACTCAAGTACAAGACCTGAGTAGTTCTACTTTAACTCAAGTACAAGCCCTGAGTACTTCTACTTTAACTCAAGTACAAGACCTGAGTACTTCTACTTTTACTCAAGTACAAGATCTGAGTACTTCTACTTTTACTCAAGTACAAGACCTGAGTAGTTCTACTTTAACTCAAGTACAAGCCCTGAGTACTTCTACTTTAACTCAAGTACAAGACCTGAGTACTTCTACTTTTACTCAAGTACAAGATCTGAGTACTTCTACTTTTACTCAAGTACAAGACCTGAATACTTCTACTTTTACTCAAGTACAATATCTGAGTACTTCTACTTTTACTCAAGTACAAGATCTGAGTACTTCTACTTTTACTCAAGTACAAGACCTGAGTACTTCTATTTTTACTCAAGTACAAGATCTGAGTACTTCTACTTTTACTCAAGTACAAGACCTGAGTACTTCTACTTTTACTCAAGTACAAGACCTGAGTACTTCTACTTTTACTCAAGTACAATATCTGAGTACTTCTACTTTTACTCAAGTACAAGACCTGTGTACTTCTACTTTTACTCAAGTACAAGACCTGAGTACTTCTACTTTTACTCAAGTACAAGACCTGAGTACTTCTACTTTAACTCAAGTACAAGCCCTGAGTACTTCTACTTTAACTCAAGTACAAGACCTGAGTACTTCTACTTTTACTCAAGTACAAGATCTGAGTACTTCTACTTTTACTCAAGTACAAGACCTGAGTACTTCTACTTTTACTCAAGTACAAGATCTGAGTACTTCTACTTTTACTCAAGTACAAGACCTGAGTACTTCTACTTTTACTCAAGTACAAGACCTGAGTACTTCTACTTTAACTCAAGTACAAGACCTGAGTACTTCTACTTTTACTCAAGTACAAGATCTGAGTACTTCTACTTTTACTCAAGTACAAGATCTGAGTACTTCCACTTTTACTCAAGTACAAGCCCTGAGTACTACTACTTTTACTCAAGTACAAGATCTGAGTACTTCTACTTTTACTCAAGTACAAGATCTGAGTACTTCCACTTTTACTCAAGTACAAGACCTGAGTACTTCTACTTTTACTCAATTTCAAGACCTGAGTACTTCTACTTTAACTCAAGTACAAGCCCTGAGTACTTCTACTTTAACTCAAGTACAAGACCTGAGTACTTCTACTTTTACTCAAGTACAAGATCTGAGTACTTCTACTTTTACTCAAGTACAAGACCTGAGTTCTTCTACTTTTACTCAAGTACAAGATCTGAGTACTTCTACTTTTACTCAAGTACAAGACCTGAGTACTTCTACTTTTACTCAAGTACAAGACCTGAGTACTTCTACTTTAACTCAAGTACAAGACCTGAGTACTTCTACTTTAACTCAAGTACAATATCTGAGTACTTCTACTTTTACTCAAGTACAAGACCTGAGTACTTCTACTTTAACTCAAGTACAATACCTGAGTACTTCTACTTTTACTCAAGTACAAGCCCTGAGTACTTCTACTTTTACTCAAGTACAAGCCCTGAGTACTTCTTCCACCTCTGGACCTGATAACTTAAGAAGTAACAATGCAGTGAGATATAGGGTCTTTAGACAATGCATGAGTATATTTTTAAGTCAGAGACTCTTGAAAACATCTTGTTGTAAGTTGTTTGTCAGATGAAACACGTTTGTTGACATGTCACAAGGTTTTTAAACTAGTGTGGTTTAAAAGAGGGATCATCTTGTTTCAAGCAATACATCTTACTTGATTTAGAAAACACATTTTTATTAGAAAATCACCAACTAACGTCAGAAAACAGAACATTTCCTGATCCTGGTCAAAATATAGTTACAAATAAGATTTCCATCTAATTACAAGATCTGATTTATTTAAATATCCCGTCTCATTTCAAGAAATCTTACCAAATGTTCAGGTTTTTATGACTGATTACAAGATGAACCACCATTAGCTGTAACGTGAAGGCTAACCCGAACCTGTCACCAAACACCCCAAAAACAGCTTGTTCTCCTCATATCTGCCGGCAGGTTGGATATTAGATAGATAGAGCTTTAATATGTCATTGTACAGGTACAACGACATTACAATGAACTCAAGGTGCCAACACAAGACAACATCAAAACAACAAGACAACATCAAAACAACAAGACAACATAAAAACAACAAGACAACATAAAAACAAAAGACACTATAAAAACAAGACAACATAAAAACAACAACACAACATAAAAACAACAAGACAATATAAAAACAACAAGACAACATAAAAACAAGAAGACAATATAAAAACAACAAGACAACATAAAAACAACAAGACAACATAAACACATAAAAACAACAAGACAACATCAAAACAACAAGACAACATCAAAACAACAAGACAACATAAAATCAACAAGACAACATAAAATCAACAAGACACTATAAAAACAACAAGACCACATAAAAACAACAAGACAACATAAAACCAACAAGACACTATAAAAACAACAAGACACTATAAAAACAAGACAACATAAAAACAACAACACAACATAAAAACAACAAGACAACATAAAAACAACAAGACAATATAAAAACAACAAGACAACATAAAAACAAGAAGACAATATAAAAACAACAAGACAACATAAAAACAACAAGACAACATAAACACATAAAAACAACAAGACAACATCAAAACAACAAGACAACATCAAAACAACAAGACAACATAAAATCAACAAGACACTATAAAAACAACAAGACCACATAAAAACAACAAGACAACATAAAACCAACAAGACACTATAAAAACAACAAGACACTATAAAAACAAGACAACATAAAAACAACAAGACAATATAAAAACAACAAGACAACATAAACACAACAAGACACTATAAAAACAAGACAACATAAAAACAACAAGACAACATAAAAACAACAAGACACTATAAAAACAACAAGACAATATAAAAACAACAAGACAACATAAACACAACAAGACACTATAAAAACAAGACAACATAAAAACAACAAGACAACATAAAAACAACAAGACACTATAAAAACAACAAGACAACATAAAAATAACAAGACTACATAAAAACAACAAGACAACATAAAAACAACAAGACAACATAAACACAACAAGACACTATAAAAACAAGACAACATAAAAACAACAAGACAACATAAAAACAACAAGACACTATAAAAACAACAAGACAACATAAAAACAACAAGACAACATAAAAACAAGCAATGGGACTTAAATAGACATGATAGGGAATATGTACATAAATAAATAATACATTAAATTGCACGACTCCCCTCGTATTGCACGGAAGACTTATATAATTTAAATATTAGCAGCGTTTGGTGCACACATGGCCGAGCAGGACATCACTAATCTGTGGAGGCGCCTCCAGGAGGTTCAGTAATCCTCGTGGGGTAATCGAGTTCTGCGATTACAACCTTAAAGCGAGGAAGATAACGCTAAAGGGGTTTATCTGACGGGGGAACATTACCCTGCTGCCTCTGATCTAATTATTGAAGTCCCTGCAAACACAGTGAGGAGAAAGGAGGTGGAGAAGTGAAGGTAACACAGAAAGAGAGTCAGCTGCGAGGCGTTCAGGAGCAGAGGATGCTTTTCCTCCAGACAGGAGACGACAGCGCTCTGATTTCACACAAAGCCAAAAGGTCTGGATTGCTGTATCGAGGACGGTACTAAATGTCATGCTTCTTTTTTCCCTGTTTCCGTTTGAAGCTTTGAAACAAACACACAGAACATCCTTGATTTTAGTAAGTTCATTATTAAGATTTAAATGAATTAGATACTATTTTATTATAAAGGGACCTGTTCAGGTGTATATCAGTATGTAGTGTCTCTACTTTAAAGAGTCCTCTCCTGCTGATGTTCAGGTGTATATCAGTATGTAGTGTCTCTACTTTAAAGAGTCCTCTCCTGCTGATGTTCAGGTGTATATCAGTATGTAGTGTCTCTACTTTAAAGAGTGCTCTCCTGCTGATGTTCAGGTGTATATCAGTATGTAGTGTCTCTACTTTAAAGAGTCCTCTTCTGCTGATGTTCAGGTGTATATCAGTATGTAGTGTCTCTACTTTAAAGAGTCCTCTCCTGCTGATGTTCAGGTGTATATCAGTATGTAGTGTCTCTACTTTAAAGAGTCCTCTCCTGCTGATGTTCAGGTGTATATCAGTATGTAGTGTCTCTACTTTAAAGAGTCCTCTCCTGCTGATGTTCAGGTGTATATCAGTATGTAGTGTCTCTACTTTAAAGAGTCCTCTCCTGCTGATGTTCAGGTGTATATCAGTATGTAGTGTCTCTACTTTAAAGAGTCCTCTCCTGCTGATGTTCAGGTGTATCTCAGTATGTAGTGTATCTACTTTAAAGAGTGCTCTCCTGCTGATGTTCAGGTGTATATCAGTATGTAGTGTCTCTACTTTAAAGAGTCCTCTCCTGCTGATGTTCAGGTGTATATCAGTATGTAGTGTCTCTACTTTAAAGAGTCCTCTTCTGTGACATGTCTCCACATACTACAGGAGAGGAAACAGCAACAAGCCCAATAGGGCCTTAAGAAGGTAAATGTCAACGATAAACGGTAAAGCCTAATTGCTTATTCATTTGCAAACTCTTTTTATCCTCAGCATGGATTTCTGCATCTTGAGGACTTTGTAGATGTTTAATAATAAAAAGCAGTTATTTTGCAGTAAACAGAAGCAGCATGAGCTCCAGCAGAGCAGTGTTCAGAGGACAAGACGTTAATGGAAATCTCACAGATTTCCAGGATTAGCTTAAAGCTTAAAGGCAACGCTTTGGAAATAATGTCACAACCAATCATCTCTGGGTAAATACAGTGTGTGGGTGCAACTGGAAGAGGATTAGAAAGATATCTCAATTATAGCTACCAAAAATCCTCGGGTTATTCTAGGCATCGAAATAATCAAGAGGAAAATAATGACAACAATAATACAATTAAATAAATGAAAGGAAAAAATATGTAAAGGCAAATAAAAATAATGAATAATAATAATAATGCATCTTCCTGCTTGCTCTTAATGATATTTAATTTACCGGTACATTATCAATAAACGTTTCTTCGAATCAAAAACACTATCTGGAGAAAAGAAATACTGTTATCTTTCAAAAAATAACTATATATATAACGATGTGATATTTAACAGAAAACATTTTAGAGAGTAAAAATGATTCTGGGCGAAACGGCCTCTTGGTTGTAAAAAGCAAACATGTCGTGAACACTGCAGATGAATATGAACACATGTTGTATGTAAATATGCTAATGAGGCGTAATGTTATGCTAACGGCTAAATGCGCAGACACAAAGTCAAATAAACTCCTGGACGTGTATTTCAGGTGTTTTCTTTCCACTCGTCTGAAAGAATACGTTGTGGAAGTGAAACCTCTCAGAATGATTCAGTGCATGTGTCGCTTTAAACTGAAATGAAATCCGTGCAGGACGACTGACTCCAAAACCCGTCTGTTGACTCATCCCACAACCTCACGCCTCACCTCACACAACCCTGAGCACACACACACGCACGCACGCACACACACACACACACACACACACACACACACACACACACACACACACACACACACACACACACACACACACACACACACACACACACACACACACACACACACACACACACACACACACACACACACACACACACACACACACACACACACACACACACACACACACACACACACACACACACACACACACACAATAACGTCCTCTGTGTGGCGCCTGCAGCTATGTTTCTGTGTTAAAGCAGCTGAGCAGCAGTTGCTGTTTGTGTGACGGACAGCGACAGTGTGTGTGTATGTGTGTGTGTGTGTGTGTGTGTGTGTGTGTGTGTGTGTGTGTGTGTGTGTGTGTGTGTGTGTGTGTGTGTGTGTGTGTGTGTGTGTGTGTGTGTGTGTGTGTGTGTGTATGAGTGTGTGTGTGTGTGTGTGTTACTGTTTTCACCATAACACCACACCCTCTCGTGTTCAGACTTGACATTTACGAGAATAATTTAGCAGAGAAAAAGGAATGCAACTCAACAAATGAAGTTATAACTTAAGGCACCAGAATTAAAAGAAACAAGGAAATATAACTTCTTAATGAACAAGCTTCACTCCCTTTTTCCACTGGGGTTTTTAAATCCTCCTCTGACCCCACAGCGACCCGTCTGAGAGTGAAAAGGAAGTTTCAATTTAAAAACATCTGCTCGGGAACTCGCTGCTCTGCCATCAGCAACATTCTGCTTTTCATCCAGACCAATCAGCGCTGGGTCGGACAGGATTCTGCACGACCTCTAATCTGCTTCAACATCAGGGAAAACCTGCTGAATGATTTTAATCAGACTGCAGACGAGAACATGCAACTATGGGATGGTGCGGGGGTGTCGTATTTCTCTGTTGGACCCTGAAGGCAGCATCTCCCTGGTTCAATAGAATTGTTCTATTGGATTTAGGTCACATGACGGCAGTGTGTGGCGCAGTGGGTTGTGCATGGTGTTCAGATCAGGGGGGCACAGGTTCAAACCCCACTGCAGTCAGCATGTCGTTGTGTCCCTGAGACCCTTCACCCCAAAGTGCTCCTGTGGGGATTGCCCACAGTATTGAGTATGTAAGTCGCTTTGGATAAAAGCGTCTAACAAGTAATGTAATGACTTCACGTGGAAAAACATGCACAATATCAGACCTTACTAGAAGATGCACACAGTTAAAGTGCAGATGAGACAAGTGTGTGTGGAT
Organism: Pogonophryne albipinna; assembly: GCA_028583405.1. Taxonomy (NCBI): domain Eukaryota; kingdom Metazoa; phylum Chordata; class Actinopteri; order Perciformes; family Artedidraconidae; genus Pogonophryne; species Pogonophryne albipinna. Next base: position 277,324 of record JAPTMU010000203.1, read on the forward strand.
TCAAGACTGATTTCCACCGTAAAAACATGTTAAACGTCCAAAAATATATATTTAAATAACCAAAGTTTACGTAAACTAACATAAACACTAAATTCGGTCTGTTATTATAATTTAAAAGCTGCAGGTTGCAAAAAACAACATTTGGCAGCATGCTAACAGTGCTAGCATCTCCAGTGGCCTTCTATCTGCAGATCCAGAACATGAAACAACACGAAAGGTTATAGGAACGTGCAGGAAACAGTCAAGCAAATGAAATGGCATGCGCCCTGAGCTCTGTGTGTTAGCGTATGTTAGCATGTGCAATCCTCTGAGAGCAGGTACATATCCGCAGGCTGTTTACTGCTCTCTCTCCTGCTATATAGCGCTCGTGCTAATCCTGGATGCACACAAACAAACAACAACTATTGACACCTTTTTTCGATTTGACACCTCTGTCATTATGTCTCTCTCCTGCTGCCTCGCTCTGTCTCCCGCTGCAGATACCTTCCAGATGCATTATTCATTTTGTTCCTGAAAAATACCGGAGCGACGACACGAAGAACTACAAATGGCTTCAGGCAGAGAATAACAACAAGGAGTTCAGCTCAGAGCACCGGAATAATTAACACAGTGACAGAGATGAATGATTTAGTGCAGTGTGTATAGTTAACACCATGCAGAGTGTTGTGTTGAATGAGATCGAGGTACAGAGATTAATCAGACACATGTTCACAGCACCTGCTATTAGTTCCGTTAACTTACACTGTAAAACATTTGTTAAAAAAAAGTGTTTTTTGTTCTTAATGAGTCATAATTTACAGCAGTATTGTGAAGTGTGGAGGATTGTTTAGTCACACATCAACACAATGTGATGCATGATGACCAGCAAAGGTATCTTTTTTCAGAGCTTTGGGACTTTAAGGATCAAACAGCACAGTGTTCTGGAGCTTCTGATTAAATCACAAAAAAGCTCCCATGTGATCAAACCTACTTCATTTATTTAAAAGAAACATCACCTTCCTGGCTTTAAGGACCACTAACGGACATTTGGAAAGAGAAGGACATGGACAACGTTTGAAAATCAAAGTCGGATACGTTTTGTTGGAGAGTGGACTTGGTTCTGCTTTCAATTCTGTCGGAGGATTATTCATCGAAAAGAAGAGACGACAAAACCACCCGCTGTTTAACACGGAGATTTAAAGTCAACAACATGCAGCAAAATGAACCCTTGAGCCGTTAACAGACACTAAGATATATGACCGACAAGTGCTCTAATTAGCCCGTAATGACCGCGTCGCTGCACATTATCCCGTACATATGATATAGAGTCATTATTCATTTGTTTTAAAGCAGGAGCAAACGCTTGCCTCGGGGAGGGAGAAAAAGAGCCACAGCGGAGAATAAACAGAAGGGCTACCATGGCAACCATGCAAGGGAAGTCTTCTTCGCTGCTTTTGTGGCAGACTACAGCGCCACCTACAGGCCTGGCATATGTACTACTACTTCCAGCGCATTCGAGCAGCAATGGCCGGCCGTGGCCCAACCTCTCATTCCCCTGATAGGTGGAGAGTTGACCAATAGCCGTAGCGCCACTTTACTGACGTCAGGACAATGTTCAAATCTGGATCGGTAACAACGAACAACTTTAAACTGCTTGTAACAAGCAGTAGCGCTGAGCATAGTGACTAGAACGCGACCACACACTTATAAAAAACACTTATATAAAGTCAGGCAACACTAACAGGCTTAGTACTCACCGATACGCAGCACCGGCACTTCTTACTGAGTACCGGCAGATAGAAAAGCATAGGCACAGGTAAAAGCCAATAGGCACGGATACTATGAAAAACTATGATATGACCCTTACTCAAGTTTATGGTAATGCTGTTTTAGACATTTACAAAGAGTTGAGACGTTTTGTTTCTCAGTGTTGTGGGAATAGAGTTCGTCCTGCCCAGTTTGATCTACTTTAATCAGCAGGAGTCAAGCTGTCTTTTCTCTGACTAAATATAAAACATCCACTCGGTTGATTCCTTCAAATTAAACTCCAGCAGATGCTCGCAGCGGTTTGATGATGCACTTATTCTGCGTCGGCTGATTGGAGGCAAGTGGAACGTTTAAATGGTTTTAAATCATCTCTCTTCATTTCCTGTGCATGTCTGGGCTTTAAAGCAGACGGTGGAGAATCCAAACAAACGAGATGCTTTTCTGTGTGAAACGTCATCGCTCTAAACCCTGTGTCCTCTAAAGGGACCTTGTTAGTACTCAGGAACCACACGTTTACAGACAGAAAATCGGAGCTTGTGAATGTTGCACTATTTGTTTAAGGTTTGCACCCTATATACAAGATTTAAATTCCTTTATGTCCACAACCTCAGCCGTTTGATTTAAATCCAGTGTGGCTTGTGTTTCCGTGGTTTAGATGTAAAAACAGAATTTAACTTGCAAAAGAGACTGTGCAAGAAAAATCGTAATCGTTTGTTGGTTGTTTTAGTCTCTAATGATGCAGAACGACTCTCTCTCTCTCTCTCTCTCTCTCTCTCTCTCTCTCTCTCTCTCTCTCTCTCTCTCTCTCTCTCTCTCTCTCTCTCTCTCTCTCTCTCTCTCTCTCTCTCTCTCTCTCTCTCTCTCTCTCTCTCTCTCTCTCTCTCTCTCTCTCTCTCTCTCTCTCTCTCTCTCTCTCTCTCTCTCTCTCTCTCTCATATAAAGCAGCGGGGTGTAATTGAGATCCTCAGCAAACATCTGTCCGCTTCTCCTCCTCATCAGCCACACACACATTCACACGCAGAAGACGTTGAGGGGCCCACTCGTTATGTGAGGACTTCCTCAGTGTGACGGTAAATTAAGGACATCTGCATGTAATTGACCGCCCTCTGAGTGCTTTTTTACATATGGAGATGCAGCTGAAGAATTATCATATTTAATGAACAGATACATAAATAAATACTTTTATATGACACTGGAAAATAATAAGAATACAACAAGAGGACGTGTTCTGCTAATGTTCAGCTGTATATAAGTATCAAGTGTCTCTACTGTGTTAGCTGGGAGGCTCTGTTGTGTTTGGTCAACCGCTTAGAGATGTCCTGCACCTTAACCTATCACGTACAATGTGTTGGAGCACTAGCCAATAGAAGAGTGAGTGTTTTTAGACATTTTTCAGGTGTTTAAAATACATTTTTTACCGTATGTTTTTGCAAATTCCCACCTTTTTTCAATGACTTTTTTCACACTTTTCTTCTATTTTTTTAAATAAATTTTTCCAGAAATGTGTTACGTATTTCTGGCATGAATTTAATAGACATTTTCTGACTTTTTTCTAACCTAAATGTATATTTTTCTATTAGGTTTTGGATAATCAGGTGAGTATTTCTTGATCCTGAGTATGGAGCAATATTAAAAACTACAAAACCCTGAGTTTGGGAAATAAAAGGCAATGCCTGAAACTCAGACGAATAAACAATGTATCTTAGACCGTTAAGATTGTCAAATTAGACAATCTGAGAAGTGGAAATACCTTCTTTGGTTGCTCTGCTCTCTTTTACCTAAACACAGCAGGGACGCTAAACTTCCTGCAAACCCTCCCCACCAAAACCCTTCACTGCTCATTCAATTTCCTGCTCACTGCATTGCTTACATTCTGAATTCTTCAGTGTGGGGAGCAGAATAACCTTCATTTCCTGGATCACTTCTCTTTCAATCAACCAACTGTACAGAAAAAAAGCAGAAGGGAAGTCTCCCCAGCAACAGAGAAGAGAAAAACAACATTCCTGTGACCTTAACAGGCATCACGGTTAAAGAAGACTACTTTAATGAGAGTAATTAGTGCAACAGAGAAGGACAAAGGAGACAGCTAAGCTAAAGGTGGCTAATGTTGGGCTATAAAGGAACTACAGCACGGTCACATGACTTCACGTCACCACCGCTAAGCTAAAGGTGGCTAATGTTGGGCTATAAAGGAACTACAGCACGGTCACATGACTTCACGTCACCACCGCTAAGCTAAAGGAGGCTAATGTTGGGCTACAAAGGAACTACAGCACGGTCACATGACTTCACCTCACCACCGCTAAGCTAAAGGTGGCTAATGTTGGGCTATAAAGGAACTACAGCACGGTCACATGACTTCACGTCACCACCGCTAAGCTAAAGGTGGCTAATGTTGGGCTATAAAGGAACTACAGCACGGTCACATGACTTCACGTCACCACCGCTAAGCTAAAGGAGGCTAATGTTGGGCTACAAAGGAACTACAGCACGGTCACATGACTTCACATCTCCACCGCTAAGCTAAAGGTGGCTAATGTTGGGCTATAAAGGAACTACAGCACGGTCACATGACTTCAGCTTGTGTTAACCACAGACTTTATTTCAGGATAACAACAAAAAACACATTCAGAAAACTATTGACCTCCAGACCAGGGGACAGGAAGTGCTGAAATGCTGACTCATTCCTTGGATTGTTGCAGAAAAAAAGCTCTGTAATTTATGATATTTACATATTTTGTTTGGCAAGATAATCTAGTTTTCGGCATAGTGAAAGTCAGCAGTCTCTTAGACTCTTTTTAAGACTTTATTTGAGGCATCCATCAAAAATCCCATTGGACTTCCAGACAAGGGAACAGGAAGCGCTAAAATGCTGACTGATTTATGGGTTTTACGACTCATTCCTGCACTACTCTATTGTGAATATGTCCCATTCATGCATACGTCTCGGAACAAGTGAGTATTGTAGATTTGTCGTAGATTAACTTTCCCATAAAGGACAAAGAGAGTCTTGACCCGAAACACAACAACAAATTCCTGACTTCAACCGACAATAGTGAGTCTGTTTCTGTGGTTTAACTGCGGTGCGACGCGAACACAAACGCAGCTGTTTGCCCACGAAGATAAATTGGATAATTTAGAGGCACAAACAGCGTCTCTATTCGGTGACAAAACGCTGCATTATGTTCCTGAAACAGCCGGGGGGTTTCTCTGACTTCATGCCTCGTCAGTGAGACTTTAAGAGCAGATTATAGACGTCAAAATGTGCCAGTACATCAGAATGAACAGCAAAGCACTCACTTCCTGTTTCACACTGACTTTGTCTCCCAGAATTCAATGGTTATAGAAAGCAGGGTTTGAATAGAGAAAGAGTAGATTTACAAACACTGTTCATACAGGCGGTCTGAATCAACACACCGCTGTGTGTGTAAATAAAAAAGGCTAGGATTACTTTATTTACACTGGAGCGGCTTTAACCACTGTCAATAAATCACATAACACCAATATCTACAAGTACAATTTAAAGCAGATGATACATTTTAAGATGATCTTCATTAGGCGCGTTCACACCAAGTACTTTTCCCACAAAGGTTCCTGAGAACTACGATTTAGTCGCGTTCACACCAAAAAGTCCCAGGAACTAAATTAGTTCATGAGAACCTTTTTTACCCCCTTTTCAGTCCCTGCTAGAGAGCAGGGACTTTCGTGGGAGAAAAAGGTTCCTGTGTCTGATTGGCTGGGCGGATTGCAAACCACGCCCCGTAAAACTCCCAAAAGGTTTTGTGAACCCGCCATTTTATTATCCTTGCATTAGCATAATTAGCATTAGCCCAGCGCACCAACGCAGAGAGACTAACTTATGGCAACACAAAATAAAACATGGGAGCGGTGGAGATGAGGAGGTGTCGGCGTTCTGGCGATTTACTCGGAAGGCTTCAGTAGAAGCTGCTGGGAGTCCCAGCAGCTTCTACTGAAGCCAGTCCCCAACTCCGGGGACTTCCGGCCGGGGACTCCGGGTGGCAGTATACGCCGTGAAGTGGTTTGCGGCCTGCCAGTAAACCCAAAGCAGAAGAAGAAGAAGAAGAAGTGACGTCAGCGGCTTCATTTGCGTAATCCTCCCTCAGGGAACTTATTCCGGTGTGAACGCGATCTGTACTTAGTTCATGAGAACTAAAGAGTTCTCAAGTACTTGGTGTGAACGCGCCTATGGAGTTGTTTTATATTGAATATTTTCTATAAATATCGAACAGATTTATTTTCTATTTTTCAGGTTTATTTTTGCACATTTGTACTTTTCTTTTAAAAATAAATTTCAGAACATTTTGAGAATTTTCTCTCCTTTTTTGGAAATTTTTCACAATTGTATATGTATTTAAAACACATTTCTAACTAAAGGTTCTGACATTTTTGGACATTTTACACAGGAGGGTGATGCTTTCGATAAAAAGTCCAATAAAAGTGCAAACAAATCCCGTAAAAAAGCTATTTGATATTCATTTTTGCCACTAAAAATAACGTCTGATTTTAGCGACAAACACAATAGTTTCAGCTCCATGATTATTATAAAAAAACAACCCTATGTGCATCTAAAAATAGACTCTTTACCAGCCTTCAATCACGGATGAGAAACACCATGCTGACAGATCGGCAGTAATGAGAGGAAGCCTGCAGAGAGGAGGAGGAGGAGGAGGAGGAGATAGGTATAGACACAGGAGGTAACATGAAAATAAGATACTTCGTGTGTGCCTTTTCGTGGAAATAAGCAGATTAGAGTTTGTGTTATTGAACGTAACCGTGGAAACATTTGAGTAATAAGTCGATTAAAAATCAAGTAAATAATATTACACCGTAACTCGCTTACTGAAACAGACTCCATGATGAGGACGTTTGCCTGTTAGCTGCCCAAGATATCTTTGTCATGCTAAGTCTTTGCTGATACTGGGAAATGCATACTTTTGAAACGTTATGTGTGGGTTCTGTTGGTCATTTAAATAGGTCACTGTCTATAAGGAGATTTCCCTAACTACGAAAATCCACATGTTCCCCTAAATGTCAGTCTTTTCTCCATGCTTCAAGAATCCTCATTCTGTTTTCTTCTAAAGATCATTTTTCTTTAATTTGCAACCTGACATTTCCTCCAGCAAAAGCATTTCTTCCACCGGAGGAATTCACAAAATGCTGGCGCTCAGATTTTTGTACTCAGAAACATTTACATGCGTGCAACAGCAACATGAAGCGAGCACACGAGGATCACGTCTGTTATTTGTGTGTGTGTGTGTGTGTGTGTGTGTGTGCTGCCGGCAGGAACACTTCTCCCTGTCTGCAGGCTGTTATCTCCCGCCGGCTGATTTATATTCCAGTCGTGTTTCACTGCGTGTCACTCCTCCTCTGATCGCAGCGTACAGTAAGCAAAGAGAGAGTCTGTGTTTCACTGAGACACCGATATAGAAGTGTCAGAGCATATGTGTGTGTGAGACACCTGACAGCATGTGTGTACACCAGACACAGCCAACAGTGTGTGTGTGTGTGTGTGTGTGTGTGTGTGTGTGTGTGTGTGTGTGTGTGTGTGTGTGTGTGTGTGTGTGTGTGTGTGTGTGTGTGTGTGTGTGTGTGTGTGTGTGTGTGTGTGTGTGTGTGTGTGTGTGTGTGTGTGTGTGTGTGTGTGTGTGTGCTCTGCCTCGCTGAATCTCACAGGATCATTGTGTTGGATCAGTAAACAAAAAGTCAGTATGACCTCAGTTTCGATGCCACAGATATTATCGTTTCGATGATATAAGGTTGCCATTGAGCCAAAACCATGATCTTATTTTTCTAATTCAAACCAGTAGTTTTTCTGCCTAACCAATGGTTTCACAACCTTTACCATGTGGTGTAATTTATTGCAAACACGATACAAGGCTGATTTGAACTGTATACATAACCAACATGTTTGTCTGGCAATTTAATTGTGCTCTAACAATTTAGAGTGGGACTCAAACCGTTGCATATTGTCAGTAAATGATGTAACAAAAAGCCTCTATGAACTACAAACCTACACACAAAGGATCATTATAGCTTGGTGTAAATATCACTAAATGTGGATCAAGATGTTACGACCAACTCTCCCATGTCTTCATATTCATTAATGCTTAGTTCCAACTCTCTAAATTGGTTGTTTTTTTTACTTTTACCTCCAGGGTTTTGTCTGCACCGGGTAATTTAGTCTCGGCGCTGCGCCCTCAAACCAAAATGCAGATTTTCCCCGGAAAATGCTATGCCCGAAAACAATATTTCTGTTCGTCAAAAACTGTATAATTAATCCAGAAATCTGAGTATCAAACAGAGACAGCTTTGTTTTTACGGAGCTCCGACGTCACGTCTTTGTTTACGTCAGGAGACATCATGTATACGGGCGTCATGTTCTCGATCAGCGCCACCGTACTCATACTATATCTTTCTAGAAACACCCCTATGTGTTACTACCAACCTTTCCTGTTACTGCAACAAAGAACTAACCCTAACACAAATATACACAATACAAAAGGGAGTTTTAACGAGCTATTCATGCACTATTTATACAACCGTAACTGTAACTACACTGTCATTTGTATTCAACACATAAAAGATATGGGCTTTGAATGTCAGTCTGTCCCTCTCCCAACAGAGCTGATTAAACCAACCAAGGCTTTAAATAGTCTCTATACAATCAAATCGAAATCAAGAAAACATTGGTATGAAGCACACTCTGTTTCCTCCTTGGGTTTAGAAGTCCTTGGTTGATATGCAGACATACTTGTATTTATTTCCTAGTCCTACATTGCTTTTTATTTGCTTTCTTTCGTTACTTAGTCATGATCCAAAGTAGGGCCTGAGTCAGTCAAGAATCAATTAATCCTGAGGAGAAAACTGGCTAAACGTCGCAAAGAGAAACCCAGATCACTGACGTCAACTCTAATTTCAATCGCTTATCATATTAAAAGAATCAATCCAAAGCTAGCACACCTCCACGTGACCTCAAGATCAAGAAAACATAGATTTTAAGCTATTTCCTCGACTCAAACAGGGATTTCTACAAAGTAGATACTGACATTCCAGATAATGGCACAAGACAAAACATCTGTAACACAAGGGTCAGGGTTGAATCCTGAGGATAATACTGGCTAAACGTTACATCCTGCCAAAGATAAACCAAGATCACAACTTGAGTTTCAATCTCTCATCATATAAACACAATCTAGCACAACTCCACGTGACCTCAAGATCAAGAAAAGATTGGTATAAACCATTGATTTTAAGCTATTTCCTCGACTCAAAGAGGGATTTTACAGGTTTAAGTCATAAACCAAAGACATTTTGACCAGATAACGGCACAAGGGTTAGCGTTATCATAATGAACCCTGAGGATAATACTCGACCCAAATGTTGTCACAATTCCTCTAATAATTATCAAGTAACTCCAGACTATAAGGGTCAGACAAAGAGAAATCTGAATCCACAACGTCAACTTGTTCTTGGTCTGAATGTAAGAAAGATTGGGAATCGATCCAACATTCCTGGACATATTTTCCGTCTGGAACGAGAAACAATAACAAAACAATATTATGTTTAAATCTGCCGTTACATCAGGACAGTATACTCCTCACTGACGTCTCTCTCATCAGCGACGTGTGATTACTTTGAGTGAAACCATAATGCCAATGTGGCCCGCGAGGACATTGAGTTCGACACCCCTGCCTTGAACTAACAAAGTATTTCCAGTCAAAGAGATCGATTTTAACACTTTACCCTACGTACCAACAGGAGCAAGTTGGTGTTAGGAAGTGTTCCTGAGGACTAGGGATTCTCCGGTCATTGCCCTTGAATCTCTTGCATGACATACCATGTTCTCTGGAAGTAACTCGCTATAGAAACCATGTTTACACACCACAATTTAAGACATGGCTGCGACAGAAACCAAACATAGGAGTTGAAGGAAATGGCAACGAGAACGGCATCAAAAACCGTAAGAGAAATTCAAGAACTGGAAAGAGACTTGGTTGTTTTTGACAAACCAGCCTGTGTTATCTCCGCTCTACCCAAGCCTCACCACGAGCCTGTGTTATCTCCGCTCTACCCAAGCCTCACCACGAGCCTGTGTTATCTCCGCTCTACCCAAGCCTCACCACAAGCCTAAAACTAACACAATATTTACACACCAGAATTTAAGATAAGGCTTTATCAGACTCCATCGACTGCTCGGTATGTATGAAAGTGTCGGATGTACGGGGAGACGAGTCGGAGGCGAACAGCGTTAACGTCAGAGCGCCCATTAGATAACAGACCTGTTGATTCAAGTACAGTGCTTCTCATTATGTGTGTGTCAAAGTGTGTGTGTTGGCTCGCCTCTCTGTCTCCAGATAGTGTAGCGGAGACACAATGAAGCCATTCAAGTGTGCAGCCACCTCACACACACACACACACACACACACACTCCGGTAATCCTCCATAAAGCCATCTTTGAATTGTCATTACATTGATGTAATGCCATCATGAGGACAGGATGGCGTGTCAGCTTTATGAATTATGGTTACTTAGGGACGTTTATCATGTTTTATGACTTGCTGACCTCACGCAGCGCAACATAATGGCTGCTAAAGCTCATCACTGATGGATAATAATGCAAAAATACCCATTTCCATATATTAAAAACAACAGTGTAGATATGGAAACATGCAGCGCTGCAGAGCCGGAGCTGTAATCCCCGAACAGAAGGACCTATCAGTGGAATATGACATGGTGTAGGATGGGCTGCACACTTCAAAAATGCATAATTGAGATTATTTCTGATTAATATTGTAATTGCAATATCATAAATAATGTGTTATAAGGTCTATAAAATACAGTTTGTAGGCCAGGACTTCTCTGCAGCTTCACAATACTTCATTCACATATTTAATTAATATTTGTACATAATTAGGCACCCAATAAGAAACAAGCACATTAGCACAAGCATGCTAACATGAGTTTACGCTGTGGAAACCGTTTCAAAAACTCCAGTTTCTGTGGTTTCACACATAATCTGTTTAATTTACTATCACTATGATTGGTCATCCAAAACTGTACTTCACTTTGTTGTCTGTGCCCCTGTAACTTCTGTTGTTTTTATTACAGATCAATTCTCACGTCCAGGTTTACATCCATGTCTGGCTAAAACGTCCTCGCTTTAAAATTGTCATAATTAGCCGTTAATTGTTGACAACAACAAGAACATAGTGTTTTGTGAGGTAACAGTGACATGTAAACACCTGCATCTGATCTACATCCTTGAGTCTAAGTGGACGTTTGTGCCAAATCAAAAATAAATTCCCTCTCGGTGTTTCTGAGATATCTTCTTAACTAGAATGTAACTTGACCTATGAAAACATGACAGAGGCAAAACAACACTCTCTAAAGGTCCCAATTCCAATCTTTATTCCAGACTCAAGGTCCATATCACATACACAAAGACAAAACACACATCAATAAATAAGATAAAAAGCTAAACACAAAACAGACATATAATCAGTCCAATCACAGCTAGCCACACATGCTCACTGTCTGTAGAGGCTGCTGCGCCAATGTCTCCAAATCATGGAAGAGAACCGGGTAGAACTCTTCACAGGGTTAATTAAAATCGAGATAACATGATTGTCCGAGTCTTCTAGGCGACACATGAATTTGTACATTAACTTTCTTAAAAGGGCTTGACAGGTAGGTACCCCCAAGTTAACAAACAGCTGGCTGGCACTGTGCCATCGTGGTGCCCTCAGCAGCAACCGTAAAGCATCGTTGTATGCAACTTTAGTTTGTGCATGCTGCAAGCCTTGTAGTTGCTCCACAGGTGAGCCTTGAAGTTACTCCACAGGTGAGCCTTGAAGTTACTCCACAGGTGAGCCGTGTAGTTACTCCACAGGTGAGCCTTGTAGTTACTCCACAGGTGAGCCTTGTAGTTACTCCACAGATGAGCCTTGTAGTTACTCCACAGGTGAGCCGTGTAGTTACTCCACAGGTGAGCCTTGTAGTTACTCCACAGGTGAGCCTTGTAGTTGCTCCACAGGTGAGCCTTGAAGTTACTCCACAGGTGAGCCGTGTAGTTACTCCACAGGTGAGCCTTGTAGTTACTCCACAGGTGAGCCGTGTAGTTACTCCACAGGTGAGCCGTGTAGTTACTCCACAGGTGAGCCGTGTAGTTACTCCACAGGTGAGCCTTGTAGTTACTCCACAGGTGAGCCGTGTAGCTACTCCACAGGTGAGCCTTGTAGTTACTCCACAGGTGAGCCGTGTAGTTACTCCACAGGTGAGCCTTGTAGTTACTCCACAGGTGAGCCTTGTAGTTACTCCACAGGTGAGCCGTGTAGTTACTCCACAGGTGAGCCTTGTAGTTACTCCACAGGTGAGCCTTGTAGTTACTCCACAGGTGAGCCTTGTAGTTACTCCACAGGTGAGCCGTGTAGTTACTCCACAGGTGAGCCTTGTAGTTACTCCACAGGTGAGCCTTGTAGTTACTCCACAGGTGAGCCGTGTAGTTACTCCACAGGTGAGCCTTGTAGTTACTCCACAGGTGAGCCTTGTAGTTACTCCACAGGTGAGCCGTGTGCAATG